>JAVFHW010055240.1:0-25313 GCA_032159205.1 Eurystomus glaucurus suahelicus | reverse complement strand
ACACACACACACACACACACACACACACACACACACACACACACACAAACAGAAAAACAAAAAACACCAACAAAGAACAAAAACCAAACCACCTTGGTCAATGTGCTCTTAAACTTCAGCTTTGAGAGACATGATGTAGCACTGGTACTTAACATACTGTCATTATAGGACTGTCAGGGCTTTTATTATATAGACCATTTTGTAAATGTTTCTCTGCAGATGCCTTTTGTGGATGACCCTGAGCTAGTGCAGCCTGAGTAAAGTATTTGCAGCTAACTAGAAAAAAATACACTGCCTGAGAATTTTTTACTTGCTGAATTTTAATATATTTCATAGCATCTATTGCTGTTGTGTAACTACACTTTCTTTTTTTAATGCATTTTATAGATTGGTCACGGTGTATAATATTGAGTGTAACCATTATTTTTCCTCTGCTCCTTGAAGATGGAGCTTCTCCCACTCCGGATGCATGCATACAACATGGCTTTCCTTCTATTCACTGCCTTGGATGCAGTCTCACATAAAACTTACCATTTTTGTAGGCCACCTTATACTTGCAGGAAACATGTGAGATTTACACTTATTTTCTGTACTGGTTATTTATAGATAGGTGGTTCTCAAAACATCTACAGCTTTGAGCTACCCTTCTGTCAGGACTATGGCCTCAGTAGAGGTATGAAGAGTTGAGTGTCTTCTAGGGTGATGGCTCCAGTTCTAATTGCTGTGGCTGTCTGATTGTGACTGATGCAGAATCCCAATTGCCTGAAGCTTTCTTGATTGCACAAACGCACTAATAATATTCAGGAGCCCAACTTGGGTGAAACTTCACTGCTAAGTAATGAGGCCTGCACAGGACATCTTCCTGGGTCTAGTAATTCATTCCTGACAAGCATCCCACTGTTTTTTCACAGCTGTGTTTTGGAGGTGGATGATTTCCCATCTGATGCCTCCTTCCTCCTCCTCCCTGGCTTTGAGCTTGTTCCTCTCTCTCCAAACTGGACTTCTGGCTGACTCTTCCACAGCAGAAGTTACAGCTTAAATTTCTCTGGCAAATCACTTAAATCCTAAATCAGCATTTCGGGACTGTTTGATTGTAGTGCTTCCTAATCCCACTGAGTCATGTTGGTGACCCATATTTCTAACACGTCATCATCTGCAAATATTTATGGACTGCTCTGTTTTCCTCTCTGTCACAGCATAATAACAAGCAACCAAATACTGATTTATGTATGTGTTTGCATAATCAATAAATTCTGCCTTTTAATGTCATTTTAAAAAAATTGTATTTAGGAATACCATAAGGTGATGGGCTTATTTGCAACAGTCTCTATACAAGGAAGCGGCACCTTTGCATTGTACGAGTAACTGGGTGTTCAGCAAACCAAAATCCACTTGACTGGGAGGGGTGAACCCTGGGGAAATCCAGTGGCAGAGCTGTGCTGGACTGAAATCCAGTAGCGTAGGTGGTAGGAACTGAGACTAGTGCTGTAATTAATCAAGTGTAAGGACTGTGGGTTTGGGGGAAAAAAAACCTCAAGGGAGGATTTGCACTTAAAAAGGAAAAGACTTTTTCTCCTCAAACCTGAATCTGCTTTGGAAGCAAGGTAAGCCTGAAGTTGGCATCTATCAAAGATGTGGAATTTGGACTGTGGGGGCAGTTTGGAGACATAGCGTGACTTGGCACTTGCTGACCAAAAAGAAAAAAAAAGAAAGAAAAAAGAAACTTTTGCAGCCTGTACATAGCTTTAAAGTATTGTATTTACTTCCCACATCTGATTCTGTGGTCATATATCAATGAGCAACTTTTAATATCAGTGTTGGAGTAAGTTAAGGAAAAAGGAAGGAGGAACCGCCGCAAACCCCTATCAAACAAGTGGTGCAAAGGCAATCCCTCACCAGCTGCCCCATCCCCACCCGGAACCATAGCTGTCTACACTATCTTCACCAGAGCTGTTACTAGTGGGATTGTATATAACAGAGGTGCGAAGCACTGCTTTTAGAGAAGTATAACATTTCCTTCCACTTGTATTACATGCCTTAGTTCTTCCTTCTTCAGATGTTTGCTTCTTTGTGCTTTCGTATGTTTTGAGTGAACTATTTTAAAAATGATGCCATGTGCTGTATACTGATATAAGCAGTGGTGAGCTTTGGATGCTCTTGAAGGGCTGGGGAAACAAGAATTATGTGCGGTTTTGAAAATGTTTGTTATTCCTTAAAAACAACTGTAAGATCTTTTAAATCTGAAGTGAAAACTTGAAGGCTACTCTTTGTGTTGTATGTGATATACAAACGACCAGAATGATGATACCTCTGCTAGGGGTTTGGGGTTATTTTTGTTATGCTGGAAGGCTGTGTTTTGCAGAAAATTGGATGATTAGATTGAGCAAGTGGGATGACATATGAAATCTTGGTTTTGATAGATTTCCAGAAGAAGCAGCCAGACGATGACTCTACTCCCAGCACAAGCAACAGCCAGTCAGATTTGTTCTCTGGAGAAATGAACAGTGACAACAGCAATACCTCTCTAACCACGCAGGCCGCTAACTCCAACCAGCAACTTTTGACAGAACTGAATGTAACTTCACCAAGCAAAGAGGAATGTAAGTGCATGAGTCCTAAGTGACAGCAAAGGAGGCGTAAACATTTAGCTTTGTTCTCAGGCTTATGTTTCACTGACTCCCTTTGGAAGTAAGTGACTTGTCTTTCGGAGCAAAGGGAGAGGTTAGAAGTTTCTCACCAAACAGACGTTGATGATCGTAACCAAAGAACAAATTCAAAGGGGTCGCAGGAGTTTCTAGCTAACTGTTGTATAGCTGTTTGAACTGCAGTGTACAATGTAATCACGATTGTGCAGCACTCTCCAGTTTTGGAAAATCCTTCTCACATTACTGGTAATTAATACATATATTCTAGGTTAAACATTGGTATCTTGTGAAATTTAACCTTTTTGTTTTTAACAATTGCACTTGAACATAGCACTAATTCTAACACGTTTGTCTAGACTGCTGTTGGTTACTTGCATAAAACTTAGGTTTCATGTGGTAATCCATCTCTTCTTTCATGACCCATCTTCTTTATTGAACTCTGTCAGGCAAAAACTCTCCCTGAAGGTAAGATAAGATGTTAAAGATTAGCAAACACAGTGAGATAAAGTTGTCTTTCAAATTAAGGTAAACCTCTATGTAAGTTCATCCTCTGTCTAATATATTGAGTTTTAAAATCTGCGTTTTACAACTTAAGCTCAAATATCTAATTTTTAGTTTCATTTTCCTCCAGCTGTAGCTTTATTTTAGGGGATGCTTTATGGAAAGGATCATTCTTGAGCTGAGTTTACGTTGTGGCTGGTAAATAGATGTACACGCTGCAAGAAAAACATGCTCATTTTTTAGTAGGCAATCTGCCAGAGCTAGTCCAGTTCTTCAACGTTGAGGTTACTGCTGGAAATAACAGTGCTGATAAAGCACTAGGGCTAAAAAAAGTCTTTGTTAGGCTACACTTGTTTTCAGTTGTGTTAACTGTTTGCTTAGGATGGTTTTGCAGAGCTGTAGTATTTATTCTGTTTACAGGTATGTGGACAGGTACGTATATATTCTTTTTACTTACGCAGGTTGGCTGTGGACAAAGCACAAAGTGTCATTTTGGGATTGTGGTAGTTCATTAGACCAACTAAAGTAAAATTTTTAAATTGAGCTACTGTTTTCTATCTCTGTGTGAGAGTGTTGTCAGAAATACAGCAGGGTTCAAATGTGAATGTTCTACTACCAGTTCTTGTAATAAGAGTAAACTTGCCACACAACTCTTGTCTCTCCTTCACATACACAGCTGCTGCTGACCACCCATCATCTCTTCCCTCTGTCCAGCACTTCTTCAGAGGATGCTTGTAGTCTGCTGTAAAAACAAAGCCTTAAAACAACATTCCTAGAGAACTGAGCAAAACACTGTCCTTCAGCAACATGTTTGGGCCTTCACAGGTCAGGGGGCTTCAGCACCTCAGCTGGTTTCTGCCAGGATCTACTAGCTGGTGTTGCAAGGTGCTTCTCCAGTGCTTACTGGGTTAGGCTTTCTGAAAATTTGTTCAGTTAGGAATTAAATTGTGTTACAACAAAGTGTTTCTGTTGTGGCTGAGAAGGACTTGGGGGTAAGTGGGAAGGTGATTAAAGGGATGGGAAGGAAATTAAATAGTGTCCTTCATCCAGAATTGCTCCAAGCTTGTGAATGTATGCTGAAGGTGATGGATAGTAGACAGCACAGCCTGCAGAGCATTTGAAAATATTACCTATTAAAAAAATTCTTTCTAACTTCCTGCTGGGGTGAGTTTAAGTGAAATACAGTAGAGAGATTTATTTACAGCTTGAGCACTCTCTGTCTTCTCTCGCATCCTCACTACCTCTTTAATGAAGCTTAATATCATTTATCAGAAATAATTATACACAGATGGAGCTTTTCTGATGGATAATGGCCTCAGCGTGGAAGATTCTTTCCTGTAATAAAGAATGCCCAAACTTTAAATGTCTTTCTGATTTTAATTTCAGAGTGTCTTTTTCTGTTCAATATTTATTTATTTTGCAGCAAGTTCTATAAAGCATGCACTGCTCTCATTACTGCTGTGTTCTTCAAAGGCTGATATCTTGCAGTGCTGTGTGATGATGTACAGCTGCGTGCTGTTCTGAATAGAATTGTGGTAATTTCCCGGAATCAATGTATGGGATCGTTATGGTAATCCCTATCAAAGTGTGGAAAGGTTGGAGTACTCAGGAAGGATTTTCATGGTACATTCCACTCCCCTCTTATCCCTTTCAAGCTTTTGAGGAGAGTCTCACGTCAAGGCATTTGCCATAGTACTTGAGTCTGTAGGGTAAACAGATTGGACAGAATTGCAGCAAGTCATTTAGGCAATTAATAGATTCCATTCGTGTTATGACAGCTGAAGAGAACCATAGAAATCTCATGCGGCAAGATTCATATTCTGTGTCAGAGAAAGTGTGTGTTTGGGGGGGGGGGGGTTGTACTTGTTTTTAAGTGGCCATTTCCTTTTTTAACACAGAATGAATGATACAGGAGAAAAGTTCTTTGGACTAGATTTTGCAGGAGTTCAGTTTGACAGTATTCAAGTATTTCTGCTTTTTTTTTTTTTTGGTTTGTTACTGTTTTGATTTTCTGTGAGAGTTGCATTTACATTCCCAAGAGTCTTTCATACACAACCAGATTGTAGTGGCTTTCCATCTCCTGCCACACTCAGTTCTGAACAATCACCTCTCCAGTGGCTGCTTTGTGGGTGAATATTTCTCCCCTAAGCAGATGAAAGGTAGCTCTGAGTCTTACAGTTGCAATCAACAAAAATGTGTTAAAGAGCTACGCCCAGAGGTAGTGATTCAAGCTTCAGGACTTTTTTTTTTTCCTCCTTCACATATGTTTTGTTCTTATAAAGTTTTTCTTATTACCAATATTAAAAAAATGCTGTTGTAATTTGGAGGGGGGAACATTCTAAGAATTTGGGGGGTTCTCCCCACATATGGTCCTTGAATGGCCTTTGTGTATCCATAATCTTCAGATCTCATCAGTTGCAGTAAGTTTTCTGAACTTACTTTCTAAACTTTTGCAGATAAGGAGTACATTGATATTGCTATAGGTTTACTAAGTCTAGATTGCTGTGGATTTTAAAGATCTATTTCTTATCAGATGGTTAAACCGGTCTAATTTTTTTCTGCTGCTTTATGTGAAGATAAGTTTATCTGTTCAACTTCTTGTATAGATTTAATCTATTCTAATTTTTCCTTTCTATCTCCTTTCTTCATGTAGGACATCCTAATGGTAGTTATTTCTGTGTAAGTCACCATATAAGCCACTTGCTCTGTCAAAGATTTCCTTTTCTTTTTGGGTGGACAGGTTTTTGTTTATTTTTAACAGACAGGAAAAAAGGGATTTGACAATGGCCTTTGCTTCTCTTTCTCTCTACTTCTAGGTAACAGCACTCTTTAAAAAAAAAAGTAGCTTATTAAGGAAGGTTCTATGTATTTTGGTAAAGAAAAGGTCACGCTTCACAGGGAATAATTTTGCTTAGTTTCAGGCCTTCATTGCTTTCTTTGGGGCTGTCACATTATTTTTCTGTCACTGTGCGAGTAGAACTAAAGCTGACGCTGTGCAGGTTTAAAACTAACTGTGGTGTTATGTGACAGGAGAAATGTCAATGTGAACAACTCCGACTCTGGCAGCTGGATCAGATTTGATATTTCAGTAGTTCTTAGCTTCGGTTGACATGCTTTTATTTTAATTATGTGCTTAACTCTTCCTGGCCTCCTTGAATTAGCAAGTACAACAACTGGAAAAAGGACAAAAGGAATATCTGATGTTTCTAGAACAGTTAAATACTGTACATTTCTACTCGAAGCCTTTATAAGAAGATGCACAAAGATCTGAGGTCTTGCTGTAAATGTCAAAAAAAAAAAGCCCAGAAAGAAGATGATGGTCACTGACCACACCTGCCCTCTGTATATGCTGGATTTTAGATGCCTAAATATGAATTCTCAGGACTGAATGTCCGTAAATTTTTGCTCCAGAATTTGAACTGTTGCATGTCAAGCTAAGTGTTTAAAACATCGTTAGTTTATCACAAACACTTACATTTGCAAGACAAATTTGAAGAATGCTTTAAAGTGTTGTTTATTTTCTGAAGCATTTGCATATGCTGCAAGCAATGAATTAAACCTGATTATTTTGTTGAAGTTACTTTCTGCACATAAAGTGTACAGCATCTGAGACAGAGATGCACCAGGCTTCTGTGAAAGATCTCAGACAGACAGGTGAGAGATTGTTTTTTCTACTGCACCTTTCGAGTGTTCACAGCTTGTTGAAACGTGACTGTGTAAAAAGCCACATAGGCTATAGTACTAGAATGTAATGATACTTTCTCTGTCTTTTGAATAAAAACCCGTAATCTTATGTCCGTTTTTTTCAACATGACCTTACGAAAAATGGATAAGCAAGTGCATCCTTTCTTTTCTTTCTTTTTTTGTTGAATGGCCTTCTCTCTGATGCAATGCAAAAGGTTTCTACCAGCTGATAACACTTCACAATTTCTGCATTTTGCCTGGGTTTGTCAGTTAGAGATGACAGCTTTCCTATGTATGCTCTGAAAATATCTCATATTTTGAATTATTATTGTGAATATCCTTACTTCCATTTTGTGCCTTTTAAGTAAGGTCGGTGATTTTTTTAAAATGACAATTACCCATGGATGCTATCCATTGTATACTTTTCTAAATGCCCTGGCTTTGAGAATTCTGTTGTCATTGCAGTAGGAGTTTTGTACATCCGTTTTTGTTTTTGTTTTTTTTTCCTAATTCTGGCTTTCGGAAACTTTGTTTTCTGGCTCATCTCTGACTGAAAGTTATGTGTATACCCACTTCTATAAAGTATTTAAATGTATAAACAGACAAAGGTAGCTGCCTTTTTTTTGTCTTGCTTGTCACAGATGGTTGTAGAAAATAACTTGCTTTGTTGCTAACCTGATTTATTCTGATACTAATTTGTACTTTATTTTTTTGATCCAAAAGAATGCAGTAACTGGTAAAGATACAAAACTAGCCTACCTGGTGCACATGATTTAATATTGCAATTAAACTAGTACCCAGATATAACTGAGAAAGCTGCAGCTAGGTCATGGTGATGATGAATAATTCTAATTTTCCTTATCAACTCACAAGATTGTCCTGTCTTCTTTCCTTTTGTACTCAATTTTGTGTGTCCTGTATCAGAGCAAGAGAGGACACCTTAATATAGAATAAGCACCTGGCTGTTTTTTTGGTATTGCAATCATCTTTGGATTTCTATGCCACAGAATAAGAACAAGCTATTTTCTCAGGATTTTTGTTTTAAGTTAGATAATAGTAAAAGGTGTTTTACATCTTAAAGGATTTTTCTTTTAGCCTTGTTTTCATTAGTTGCTATGTAAAAATAGCTTTTGGCACTGTTTATAATGTTAAAATTAAAAGTAATTCAGTTTTCCGTGTGAATTATCACCAAACCTATATTTTCTTGATTATTCATCACAAATACATAAATTTTTAGTGTCAATGCAAACACTTTTTCACTGGGAATTTGCAAGAATGCTTTCAAATATAAAACCGTATTGAGCTGTGGGCTGTCTGAGTTGTCTTTTGACAAAGTATTTTTCAAACCTAGTATTAGGTGCAGTATTAGGTGTAGAAATCTGAACAAAACAGTGTTTGGTAGAAGTGTTCTCTTCATTGTCCTCATGGCATGAGAGTCCCAGTCTCATTTAAAGAGCATTTCTGGTTTTTTCTAGCATCTTAAGCAAAGAACCAGCACACAGATTTATGAAATGAATGCTGCTTTCCACGTCTGTGGCATGATAATTTTGAAACAGAATGAGGACCAGCAGACTAGTACCACTGTTAATTGTTCAGTCTGTTTTATAGTCAATTCACACTGCAGAGTAGTCAGTGTATCCCGGGGTCCCATTTAATAAAGTGAAAGGACCCCATGGAATGTGAAACAGAAACATGGTCACGTAAGAAAAACATGGATTAGAGCTGCGCAGCTATCAAGGTTACACAAAAATTATGTATAAAAATGAAATTTAACTTCCAGTTTCAACAGGATATTTTTACGCTTCAACTTAGAACTCCAAAGTAGGGGAGTATCGTGTCTATTTTACAAATGAGGAACTGAGAAGCAGCAGGTAAAGGAGTAAGACAATAGCAGGTGAAAACAATGGAATCTGAATCCTGTCTCTGTTTACTTCATTATTTTTTCTTAAATTTACCAGCCATTCAAAGTGGTCCAGGTTTTACTTCCTTCTGTAAAAGTTTCCTATAGATAAAAATCCACGGAAGTAAATAATTGCAGATTTTTAAAACTAGGTTTTAAAAAGTATATGCTTGTATGTGATATAATACTCTTATCTGTTTAGTAATAACATCACTGAAATCATGCGTCTTACCAATTCTGCAGCAAATAAGCAGGTTTTAAGTGCTGTAAAGTTCTCTTGCCTTTTTTTTTTCCTTAAAGAAAGCGTATTCTGTCTGTGCAGACTGAATTTAAAGATTTATGTTCCCATTTGTTTATGTATTGGTGCTTGTAATCAATGACTGTTTTCAAACTCAATTGTGTAGATTAATTAGATTACGTCTCTACCAATTTAGGAGATGCACAACTAGATTACTGATTTGGACAGGTTTCCAAAGGTGGATTCTTTCCTGCGTTGCAAATAGCCATGAAATTCTCCCTGTTCTGACTACAACGCTGCTACCGAAGGAAATTCAGCTCTTACTTGTTACCCTCTCCCAGCCTGTTGCATGCAGGGAGCTGGTGTGCATTTTCTGGGAAGGAACCATCGCAGTACTGAAAGCTCAAAGTAGCGTTCAGATATGTTTACGTCACAGTGATTGAGTATTAGTGAGCTTTGGGCTCCTTCACTTATTTTTCATCTTCATTCATTATCTGGCTTGAAGTTTTTGTGTTATCTGTAATTGTTTCAGTGTATTACTGTAATCTTAAACTTTGTACTCTTGTACAAGTTTGGTTTCCACTCCATTCTTCATCTCTTCCTCTGCTCAGTAAGTGCTTCCAGGTGCTGTTGCAATACGCCTGACACTCTGGGTTCAAACTCGGCACTTCCTCAAAAAACAAGAACCCTATAGTGTTTCACTTTCTCCTGCAAAGGAAGTTCTGACAGAGTGGAGTCATTTCACTCTAAAAAGACTTCAGGAAGGGGAAACAAGAAGTTGTCCTGACTCTCAGGGTACATCCTGCAGGACAGGTAGTACCTGGCTGTTGTTACCATCTTTCAGGAAGGGAGGTGGACAATGCAGAAAGGCGTTCTCAAAGTCAGTTTTAACATACAGAAATTATTATAGTCTATTATAGTAAATAATAACAATATTAACATATATAGCAAAATATAAGTAATATATAAAATGTTACTGCTTTAGAGGGTTAACAGAGAAACTGGTTTTGAACCTGTTTTTCCAAATTGGTATATTTGGAGTACAGTTAATAGTAAGTTACAGAAAGCCAGGGATATTGGAAGCCAAAACCACAGTAACTACATTAACAAGACCTTTTGTTTTAATGTATTATAATGTTTAGATTAAAAGATCTTGTTTTGTTTATTAATTCTGTCTTTGAATTTGCAAACTTGGTGATTTTCAGTATTCTCTAATTTCTTCAGTAGCCTTTACTATTTTTGCATTTTTAATTGTCTTCTCTTGGGTTTACATAATTGCTGGACAGTGGCTGCTTTTGTTTGGAAGAGGAGTTGCAAATGCCAGAAATCATACACTGAAAGCATAGCAGAAGCTATTGTTTAATCTGTTAATTGGATATAGAGTAGAAAGATATCTTTATTCTTCCAGTTTAATCTTGTTTGTGCTCAGAAAAGATAACAGGCTATAGCCCTGTTGGTTATGTTAGAACCTAGACATGTGTGGCCTTTCACTGTGCACTGAAGTGTACCACAGTTAAATTCCCTTGAAAGACTTATTTTTTTTGTGAATGAAGGTGCAGATATATCCTGAATCATGCTAAGTTATAAGCCTACCTTTGTGTATAGCCATGAAGGACTGGTGTTCTACTGTTATTTGACTTCCCCTTTCTTTCATGCAGAATTTTTGTCAAAGCTGTGGGAAATATACTGCCCTGTTTCAGATAATACAAAGATGCCTGTATTTGCTGTTATGTATACCAAAAGATTCAATATAATAATTTCCACCTAGAACTGCACAGTCAAGCCCATACTAGATAGTACTGAATTATGCATGACATTTTTAATGGTGGAACAAAAACAGTAGCAGAAGGAAGTGCTGCAGAGGACACGCCGCCTTCTCTGGTTATTAGGCACTGCAAATCCCACGATACTCTTTGTTGAAACTCTGGTGCTGTGCTATACAAATCAAAACTATATGAAAGTAATACCTAATGAGGGAAGATTAAATAAAAGAAAAACTCGTGACACAGGCAAGTGCAGAGTACATACCAAGTTATTGTACTTTAGAGAGTAAGAAATAAAAGATCTTATATTTAGATGGATACTGAAGGTATCAACTAGTGTAAATATTTACTGTACAATAATTGAAAGGATTAGTCCACAGTGATGATGCCTGTCAGTGTCTATTCAGTGAAAACTGGGAGAATGTAACTGAAATTATTTAAAGAGTTGCTGCATCTTAAGAGGCAGCTGTGGTCTAAATTAATTTTGTTGAAATTCCACACCCTGTTGTATATAGTTTGACACATTCCATTTCCTGTTGTATATATTGTTTACACAAATTCTATATTGAAACCAAATACTATATACTTGGGCTTTGGAAGTTGAGATTGACTTAACATACCTGCTGAGTAATTTTTTGAATACCCAAAAGGTTTCAATAGAAAACTTGGTAAGTGTTCTGTTGCAGTATTGATTTTCCACCAAACTCTAGACTAGGCATTTTTTGAGCCTTTTACAATAGTATTACTAAGATTGATCAAGATAATACTTCTATTTTTTATATTCTGGCCTAGAAAAAAGATATGTTCTAAAAACAATTTGAGCTTACTTCACCATTTCTGGTTGTTGCAAAGCGGTTGTTGCTTACCAGTGCTCTCAGGCCTGGAGCGGGCACCAACATGGTGATACCAGGATGCTTGATCCATCCATCTGGGATGCCTTCCTGCTGGCCCAGGCCTCCCAGTCCTTCTCTCTGCAAAAGCAGGCTGTGGCTCTTCTCATATGCAGGCTTGACCCTTGCAGAGAGGTCCCCTCCACTTACCTGTGGAGTTCAGCCATTTCTCGCCAGCTCCCTCCTGCAAAATCTAACCATCCGTCACAACGCTGCCAGCTGCTTATGCTCCTGCCGATCACATGCAGCAATTTCTCACGTTATGTTTGGTAGTTTCCCATGTCCGGTTCACCTTGCTTAACGTCAGGCCAGGCCCTAAAGAGAGGCCTCAGTGTTTGCCTGCAGGCCAAACACTGGCTCATTGGCCTTTGTAACCGCCCTTTTAAAGATGACCTGTTGCACAGTTATGAAATGGTGTACGTTGCCGGAGGGACTTTTTGGGAGAATGGAAAACTCAAGAAGTTTATCAGTCCTTCTCTGGAAAACTAGAAGTGTAAAACTTAGGAAATCTTTGCTGCCAAGTCCATTGAAATCAAATGCACAAAAGTAGTTTACTCATGTCTTTCCTTCCCAATTGCAGAGTATTTTTTCTTTTTGTAATATACAATGCTATGAGTTTTACAGAGTAGACAAAGTTACCCAAGACCTGATACTTACTGAAAAATAGAAATGAAAGCAAAACCTGAAGGAGGAGCATCTCGGAGAGAAGCAAAATGAAACAGTTTGCTACCAGGCCAGGCTTGAAAATATTTGAAAAGAGAAAAACATTGCCAAAGCCAGAGCGCTACTTTCCAGATATGCAAAGATTGAAAACAAAATTAAGGGGAAAAAGTATTTTTCAGGGCATGAAAATTTATATTAAAGGTTATCCTGTCATACCTGAGCTCTGTTGTATTGCCAGCATAGTACTGCTGTATCACCAGCAGTCCAGTGCAGACCTGATTATTGGTGTTTTGGTAGCCAAACTCTACTAGATCTAACTTAATTTCAGGCTTTCCAGCATCATCCAATTTGTAATATTCAATTATAAAAGCTATGATGTGTTATTACCACTGGTAATGCTACTGTCCATGTGTCTTGGCTTCACCATGTGGGGTTTATTTTTACTTATTTATTTGTTTTTACTGTAAGTTTCTGAGTACACTCAATTGGTTGCTATTTTAACAAGATCTCTGGAGAACTCTTCAACGGTGATGCATGTTAAGAAAAAAGCCAGAGAGCAATTTACTACCAAGCAGATACCAGATGAGTGGGCAGAAGTTCAGAGTTCCACCAAAAAAAAACCTTAAACATGGGAAGAGTTTGTTAGCATATGCTTGAACCACACTTCAAAAGCATAATGAGAACAAGATAGGGGGCAAAGTTGTTATCTCGCTGGAGTCAGTGACAAGGTTTGTGTTGACATCAGGGACGCGATCGCTTCGTCCCTTGCGTTACTTGTGGGTTAGTTGGTGCATTTCTAGCTTTGTTCTGACATAAATGGTACTTTAGTCAATGCTGGAAAAATTGCAACTGCAGTCTGTATTTTCCTAAAACTCCCTCTTGTAATATTTATAAAGTATAACCTAACTTGTCTTTTTTCCCCAACTTCTCATCTGTTTTTTCAGCACAAGGCGTACTCTTGATTGGTCTGGGAAACAAATACTGAGAATAGTAGACTACTTCCATATGTGCTTTCCAAAGACAAGTTCTCCTCAGTGTCTTATATTCCTAAGTGTAATCTTGATGTGGCTGTAAATGTTAAATATAAGTATTTTGAGACATATGATCTTCTCTGTTTCCAGGTGGGCCATGCACAGGTACAGCTCATGCCTCATTAACCACACCAACCAAAAGATCTTGTGACTCAGGTATGTGTTTTGTGGGAGTCAAGGAATTAGATATGTAGCTGTATGGTTATAGTTAATAGTCAAAGGTACTAACTATATCTGACAAACGCCAAATGAAAATAAACATTGTTGCTTTGCTCTCAGGAATGTATATATAAAAGGATTTGTGTGGCAGATAGTTCATCTCAGAGTCCTGTTAAATGTAATTCCATTAATACACTATGTTTTCAGTTAATCTTTGTAACATAAGACATAAAGGAGTAATCGGTTTGATTTCAGTCTTAATGGTTGTGATAATGTTCTGGAAACCCACCCCTTCAAATCAGTGTTGAGCAGAAAACTGTTTGGACTATATTGATTTGAAGATGCAGTATAGACAGCTGATGCCTGCATTGAGATTACATTTTCCCTGCTTTAGGTCCTTTTGGTGACTTTATTTCTACATGGAAGATATAGATGGATAATCTCTCACAGACCTAGTGTTAGTAGTGAGATGTTAGGTCATTGCCAGGCTGAAGTTGCTGCTTCTGCAGCAGATCTGTCACAAGGAATCATGTGAGCACTCAAGCAGGCAGGCAGCCTGGTTACTCATGTTGGCTTGGATCTTCTTCAGACTTTGGTTTTGCGTGGATTAAGGAGAGCTCATATGATCCTTTCCACCAGCACCACTGTGGGAAGCCAGGCATCTAGGTGGTGGTAATGTTCTAGGAGCCTGTGTTTCCAAAATAATTTTTCCCTACATTTGCATTTCTATTTCACTGAGCATGCAGAAAGGAACGGTATTCCTCTTTGAGGAAGGATTCTTATTCTTTCAGGGGTTTAAGGTAAATTTCCTCTGAAGTCACTCTTTCAAAAAGTATTTCAAGTTACTGTATGTTTAGCTGAACTGTAGTTATGCCATACATGCACGCTGCAGCAAATGTGTGATGCTGCAAGTTGGCTTGGTGAGCAGTCAAGGAAGGTTAGAGAGAAGCTACATTACCTTGCACTCAGTAAAAGTGTGGACCTCTCAAGTAATGCATGGTAATCTGTGACAATGCTGTGGGTATTGTTTGCCAAAGAACTCTCCAAGTTTGGCACTGGAAGATACTGGATCCAACTTCTGCAGAATAGGAAGACTGTGGATTTTTTTTTCTATGTAGCCATGGAGGTGTACCTAAACAGTACAGAATGTTTGCCACTCTGTCTCTTGCGAACTAAGCTGCTTTGCTCATGGTTTTATTAAATTGTATTTTCTTTATATGTTAGCTGTTATAATGTTTAACTCTGGTTTTCATTGCAGGGCAATTTAAAAGCTTTCTGTGATGCTATAGATACTGTAAAGTGAGAGTAGTACATGAATATTTTTTAAAATGTGCCTGTAATTAGCAAAAAAAGCAAGTAAGTCCACTATTTGGAGTGTCAAATGGCAGCAGGAAAAGCCCCATAGAATAAAGGAGGTGCAGCTACTAGGCATGTTGTCCATTAAATGGTTGGCTAACTTTGCTCAGTAACTACCTTATTTTTCTTTTATGGTAATGTTTAGTCCGTACGTGCTTGTATGTTAATCATTTGGTGTGTTTAGCAAGAAAATCAAGAGAACTACTTAATTTGATGCCACAAGTTTTATCTTGAGTCAAGTAAACTTAACAATTTTATATTACCTCAACTTCTGCCAACATTTTTCACATTATTTGCTCAGTGATCAGCATATTTTGTTTGTAGTCCCTTAAACTAATAAGCCTTTTATGCAGAATTACAGTTTTCTTCTCCAGAGCTTGAATTTTCAGCCAACTTCTGTTTTTAAAATAAATTACCATGTTTTCGAAGTTTGCATTTGGGAATCTCGATAAATATGGGAATCAACAAGAAAACATTTGCTACAAAATATTACCTAGAAATAGCGTGACATCTTCAGGCGTAAGCAGCAGACTACGTAGGTGAATATTTCACACTACATTCACTTCAGCTTAGTGTCCCTTCCTAGGAAGCTATTTGAGTGATACAGGCAGTATTTGTCAATACTACACATTGCATATAAGCCGCTCTTCTGTAAGTATTCTTCATTTCTTCTGCTTGGAAGAGCTTTGAAGGAAGAATGTTGTGGTAGAATTCATCTGTGTAATTTTTTTCCCTCATCGAGCATAGTTTTTCTCTAAAGTCTGACTTATATCAACATTTGAGACAGAAAATTTGAAATTTGACCTACTTGTCTTGTATGCAGGTTGCCATCAGGAGGATATTAAGGAAGACATAAACTTTTCATATTTTATTAGCATTAATGTAACCACCGAAGAAAGATCAAAACAGTAAATCTGCCAGGGCACAGAAGAAGTTCTCTTACAAAAAAAAAGAGTTTTTACCTCATGCACTTGTCAGCTTGCATGCTGGAGGAACTGTTCAGATAAATTGTATTATGACACCAAATAGTGGGGTTTTTCCTCCTCCTGTTCATCAGAATCATTGCTGTAGTAAAAAGTATTTCTATTCCAAAGTGTGCCCGTAGGACAAGGAGTATAATGAAAAGAATGAATAAAGCCTTGTAATCATTAGTTTGGGTGATGCCTCAAAGGTTTCTGAGAGCTAGCAGTCTGAAGATTTTGTAGGAAAAAAAGATGGAACTGTGGGGCTTTGTGTACAGCTTCTTATGTACCTTGATGTGTTTCTTGATGGTTAGGAAATGCTATGATTGGTGGCAGATGCTGTGAGGCTTACTCTGGTCAGTAGGGCAGCCAGATCCCATTTGTATTGGGTGCCCGTGTCATGAAAGTGCAGTACGAAGTGGCATAGTGCTCTTCTTTTTCTGCTGTACAACTTTAATTATGATTTAATATGCAATTCTAAACAGCCAGATTTTGGAACATTTTCATGCATCTTGCAGAAACTTGGAAAAAATCAGTGGAACTGTGTGAGTGCACTCAGTTAATTTTTAATTGTGTGGTAGAGAGGAGAGTAGAAGCAGGCAGATAAAATGCAGTAATGATACAATCAAGTCATACATTATAACCATAAAGTCAGCGGGTTTTTAGGTGCTTTATTTCTCAGTAGGCGTTCATGAGAAATGTGCATCTTTAATATTTTGTATAGTTATGTGTTCAGTTATAGCGCTCACATTTTCTGAGGATATCTGTCCTAGATGGGTGTGGTGATATTTGTGTAATACAACATTGCAGTACCTGTGTCATTGCTTTATGCTTTTTCTCATTTAAAATTTGAGTCTAGAAGATGCAAACAATTCTTCCACTGCTTGAGCAAATCAGTTAAGCAGGTCTATGGTCCTTTTTGAAATTTCGGGTTTATTGATGCTCTTAGACTGAGCTGTGTGCTTGATTGTAGCAGTGCCAGAAGTCTTAAGTGCATTGAGGCTGAACCTGTGCAATCGAGAGAAAGGCCTTTTAGGAGTTATAGAAAGGGCAAATTGTGGAAATAGAAGTATACAAAATCTGAGCCAGAGCCAAACCCCAGAAATTGTCACTTTTGTGTGATCATTTTTTATCAATCTTTGTGTTGTGTAAGGATAAAAGGACCTAGTACACCACTAATTAGATTCTTTTTTTTAAAATTGCTCGGAAGTGTTAAGCTCCTGAGCGAAAAATACACAAAATACTATTGAAGGGGTTTAATACCATAAAAATAACTTTGAGGTATGTTTTTCATTAGTGTGCCAAGGAACTTTTAAGGTGTTCTTTAGTGTTTGACTTCTGGAGGGCATTGTATTAGAAATCCAACCTTCTTGGAGCTCTCTCACCAACAGGAAGGTGATGATAGAACAGCCTTCGAGCAATATAATAAATCACCCAGCTCTGGCAATAATAGTGCCCATTAGGGACGCTCGATTTTTTTTTTTTCTTTTCTTTTTTATCTTTGCCCTGCTCCATTTCCAGCTGTACTAGTAGAACAGCGCATCAAGCAAGGCTGTAAATAAAAGTTATAACCTAATAGGTGGGCGCTGAAGTGGAACGGACAGGAGCTGAGGCATGGAGGCCTTAATACTGCTCATCAGCAATTATAAACAGGATAAAGTGTCTAGGACTTGCAGTGGTGTAGCAAGAGCTAATAGAGGCTGGGAGATGACACCACGCCATGATCAGATGATGCATGTTGATGGGTTTTTACTATCTCATCTTATTGCCTATTTCTGTGATGTGTTGTATTATCTGTTCTGTGCTTCCATATCTATCTGGGTGGACAGATTGGTTTCCTCTCCTGCTCAAAGGAGCTTGAGCGCGTATACTCAGGTTTGCTTTTTTGCACAGAGGCTTTGTGTTAGTTGACAGTACTGGTTATGTAAGAGCCTTCTCAAAGTGTAACGGTTATTGTAGATTAAAAACCTCCTAATGGTAAGAATCATCATAGTCATATCTGTAAACAAATTTAAGGACTTGCTGCAGTTGTAGGATTTCTTTTCACTATCACCTTGTTCAGCTTTACTAAATCACCCTCATTCATTAAAAATAGTGGATATGGTCACCTGAACTGTCTTCTACCCTAAATGCATCCCAGGCATTTTAGACTGAGTATGTTACAGCCATTGTGGTTGGAGAATCTAAAGAGATGGGTTTGGGGTCATTATATCAAAAAGTTTGTTAAAAGTCAGCTATAGCTGTGATGATCCTTGCCTCTGAGTTATTAAAACTTCAGCAGTTCTGGGAACGTTTTTAAGAGCTTGTTAGCGTGCAATAATTGGTAATATTCACAAAAAAGACTTCCTTGATCTTTTATCTATCACAGTCTAGCACATTTCTGTGCTAGACATCTAAATCATCTCTTTACTAAACCGTAGTGAAAGAAAATGCCTTGAAATTTAGCCTGTGCTTGCTTTAATCTAAAGAGAAGTTTTGCAGGCAT
The DNA here is from genome assembly GCA_032159205.1 of Eurystomus glaucurus suahelicus. Taxonomy (NCBI): domain Eukaryota; kingdom Metazoa; phylum Chordata; class Aves; order Coraciiformes; family Coraciidae; genus Eurystomus; species Eurystomus glaucurus. The sequence goes on along the minus strand of JAVFHW010055240.1, from coordinate 7,036 downwards.
CTTCATAGTTCATACATTAGTCGCTCATGCCGTTTACTTCTGAAGAGAATTTTCTTCTGACTCGCGTTAAAAAAACAACATTCAGAAATGAAAAGGTGTGTGACAGCGTGTGAAAACAGTGACTCCTATCCTTGTCTATTCAACACAGCCAGGATAAAATAAATAGATTATTTTTCTATCGTTTTATGATATTAGGACAGGAATACTTATACCTGCCTGTGTTAAAGTGCACTAAACAGAGATGAATGGAAACTCATCCTTTTCATAGTCATTTTTTCTTTGAAATTAACTTTCACACTGGTTCCCAGGTGTTCTTTTCCTTTGCATTGTTCATAAAGCGAGGAAGCCAGATAGTTGAAGTGGCCAAAGGGACAAAAAATGTAATGAGACGGTGGAAGCTCTGTTTCAGGGCTATTTTCAGCCCTGTACTATATAGATGAATTAGAAATACTTACAGACAATATTTTGAAGATGTTTATAAAACATGCTCGTAATTTCTATTTAGGAATAGCTCCTTTTTCAAATCAATTTGTTGAAGTCATTCAACAAATTTGTCGTGCAACATTCAGGATTGCAGGCTTTAAGAAAAAACAAAATTACAGTTACAGAGTAGGCTAAATAGATGAATATGATAATTACTAATGTTTCCCATTTTATGAAGTTATATTCCCCAAAATTGTACTAACTCAGATGATTTCTCTTAAGAGCATGTAAGGCAGCTGTTTGTGGTCTCCATATTACTGATACCTGCTTTCTAAAGCCAACAGGAAGAGCTCAGAAGCAGAGGGTTGCTGCTTCCCCGTTGCGTGGTGTGTCCGTGCACTTCTGTGGTTAGCTACCTCAGAGTGGGATTTGGTGTGTGCTAGTGTGAGCGGCAGAAATGTGAACCAGTTTAAGTCGGGTTTGGTTACACAGGGGTGCATAGGCTATGAGAAACAAGCTTTCCCTCCCTTGTGAGGAGGAAAAAATACCTCAGTACAATAAAATTACAAATAATAATCAAAATGTGTATGTGGATGGGGGATAAAGGTCTCCTGTATAGCCTCCCAGCAGGCGCTGAGACACACACCTCTGTGTGCCTCATAATTCTCCCAACTATCTGAGATCAGTACCATGTTGTCAGCTCCTTCAGAGTGTATGTTTTCAAGTCCAGCCTCCTAACAGAGAATGTCCTTCAGGTACTTAAAGTTGTTACTCCTACTACCTTTATTTATCTTCTTAAATCACCCAAATTCATCTTCTTTTATCCTTTGTGCTGTTTGGCTATGCCCTTGAACCTTCGGGTTTTGTTCTTATTTCACTAAATAACCTGTTTGAGTCTTTTTTTGATTACTTATATGTCCATTCCTATCTCTCATTGCTGCTCTTGATTCAATTTTGTCTTCTGTTTTCATTTCCATATCCTGAATCCTATTATGAGAAAGGCCACGTTCCATGTAGCACGAACAGCTTTGGAGAAACTGTGCTTAAGTCAAGAGGACAGTATGAGCTCTTGGGATGAGTTCACATTGAATTGTAAGCCAGTAGGAAAATCAGTTTGAATGTTAAATTAATGTTAGTTAACGTTAGCTGTGTTAGGAAAAGCACAGCCCGCAGATCAAGGGAAGAGGTTTTTCCCCTCTAGCTGGCACTGGAACAGGTACCCACAGAGGCTGTGAAATCGTAGTCCTTGGAAATTTTTGACCATGGGCTGGACCAGGCCCTGACCAACCTGATCCAGGTTTGATGTTTACTCTGCATCAAGCAGGGGGCTGGACTAGGTAGCCCACAGAAATCCCTTCCAACCTCGTTTTTTCAATGACACTATCAGAAAACAAGTATGATCTGAGTGATTAAAGGTATTCGGTCTAACCTTGATGGCATTCATAGTGCTTAATGAGAGCTGAGGCAAGTAGGCTCTAGAGGCATTTAGTGCCTCAAGCATTGCGAAGAAGGGCCAGGAGAAAGACTCTTGGAAAGGTGGGAGATTTGGGATGGTGAATGCAAAGCAATGAGCTGGGAAAATGGTCCTTGCAGCAGTGGCCATGAGCAGGAGAAGCAAAGTGTGCTTCTATAAATAAGATACTCTCCTGTCCTCGAAAAATGTGTGCTGCTGCCCTTACCATTTTCTCACCACTTCGTCTCTGTGGTCTGATAGGCGGTTTTCAGTCTGGCTGTGGTTTCGTGCCATGTTTAGTTTTCAGAACTATCAGGATCTCTGTATCAGTTAAGTGACTTTTGACAGTAGGTACATACTTATTATTAGAAAATATACGTCTATGAAGCTTACTTGACATTATGCTCCCAACAGCTCTGAATTCCTCATTTCATTACAGCGTCTACCCGCAGACTGCTGGAAAGCCATTCCCAAGTAACAAGATTGCAGCTTATAACTTGAAATAAACTTCATCTCCATTGATTTCAAGGGCAAAGAAATCAGGGTTACATGTCTGGCATTTCCCAGCTACAACCCTTCCTCAAACTATATAAACATATATACAGGAAGGGGACTGGGTGAGCTTAGGGCTTGCTTTAATTTTGACTGGGCCTGCCAAATAATAAAACAATATGGAGAATGTCACAAAGAATAGTTGAGATCGTTAACCTCAAAATCTATGAGGAACTCTGTTCCTGTCAGCCCGAGGAGTGGAATTGATTTGGCCTCAGCGTGTTGCAGTCAGCACCTTGATCCGATCTGTACAGATCAGATGACTTTCTCACTGCTGTGCTTCAGCAAATGAGACACAGCTTTTTATCGTTTTAAATTTGTTATTTCATTGCATTGAAAGGTTTTAAAAACAAGTTCAGCATTAAATAACTGGCCTGAAATGTATTTAAAAGCACATAACCACTTATATTTGCATTTTAATTTCTTTTTTTTTTTTTTACTATCTTAATTTAAAACACATGTAACATAGAGGGAGCTAATCCATGACCCTGTTACTGCTTTACTTTCAGACGTGAGGGCAGTGCCCCAACGGTTTCATCTGACATTTGGTGAAGGCCTCTATTCTGACTAATGATTTCAGGGAGCATCAGACAGCTTTTAAGTACCAGTTTTCACTATTTTCTATGTAGATACTAATTTTCATAAGGACTTTTAAAAATATATGGAGATCCTTTAAGAGTCTGCTGGAAGTACGCTTAAGTCTGAGCATACGCAGGGGAATTTTTTTCTTCTTACAAGGGAAAGTTTTATAAATACTTTTACATTCACTGAGCTGTCACACAAACAAGTCACCTATTCCTGTTCCAAATTATTTTCCATAACATAACCTTCATGGAATAATTAATGAGACCAACACTGGGGCAAAAGAGGGTTGAAAAAGAGCTGGATTTAAGATACCAGACAGTGCATGTTCGGTTGCATCTTCTGAGTTTCATTGATCTGTTCTACCTCTCCCTTTGGTTCGATCTGGTCTTTGGTTCAGGTTAGTGTAGATACTTTCCAAATATCTCCTTTCAAACAGTACAGACTGCCCAGTTAAGCAGCCTGACTTCTGATGTGTTGTGGGCAGAGATCAGCTGTACAGAAATTACCCGCTATGCCAGGACTGGTTGTTCTGCCCCAACAAAAATTGCTGGAAAAAGTAACACAATCAAAATATAAACTGGTTGTTAAGCTTTATTTAAAATAACTGAATCAACCCCAAACGTGTTTTGAAGATAGATTAGCCGTACATTTCAGAGCCTACACTTAATGCATTTGGTAAAATTTTTATCAAAATACAAGAACTCTTTGGTTTTTCCTTAACATTAATCAGTTACAGTCCTTGGAATTATAGTCTCTCATTGCAAGATTTCTGTTGCTAATGGCATCACTGAGGTTCTGCAGTTAATGACAAATAAGTTTTTTGAAAGATAAATATTGAAAATATATTCTTTTTCACTGTTACTAGGCGAGAGTTCTTTACAATTCTTCTTCTGAAGCTGTGACTTAGCCTTGGAAAAACCTCGTTACACCAATGGGGGGAAGGGTGTACTAAGAAAAACTCAGTATATGAATGAAAAATAACAGAGCAAATAGTTTCTATATGGAACTGGTTTTAGGCTATTAGTTTGAAGAATTACCTTCCCGAATACTACATACCATGTGATTGATGAGGACATGGCTGGAGTATACTACTAGGATTTTGAAGCAGAGCAGCACTGCTTATTTATGCACTCTTGAGCTGCCAGCGACTATGCAATATTTATAGCATTATCTGTTCTTGTTAATCCAGTATTAGGGAATTTCGCAAAGTGTAAGAAGTCATCGTAATGTCAGCAAAACCAAAATTAAGATATTGCTGAATGCTTTGGAATTCCCCATTTTACCAGAACCAGTGTAAGCTTATTTGTGTTTGTACATACATATTCATATATGTAAATATACGTATGTGAATACTAGCAAGTAGTCTTTGGGTGCTGTGGAATGACGGTGATGTTCATGATTTGCCTTCACAACTTCTTCATCACATGTATTCCCATGCTAGAGCTTTTTTCTTCCTCGTCGTGTTTCTGTTCTTCCATTTACCTGTCTGTATTTGTGCATTATTCCTTCAGTTAACATTCCTGTTCTGATTATTCAGACCACTTATGATATCACTCGTTTTCTGACTTTAACTGTCACCAGAGTCTGCCTTTGTCCCTCTCCCAACCCTAACCCTATGCTGCTAAAACACATATTTTAATAATGAGAAAATAAGTTCAAACTGACACGTGTAAAATACCTTTTTGAAAACCAGTGATTTTAGCATTGTGGCTTTTTTTTGCTTCTGGCCTTCCCATGGTTCATTCTTTATAACAGTCTAAATACACGAAGGGCTTGAGATGCTGTTTGTCAGCTGCTTAAAAAACCCAACAACCCAAGCCAGCTTCCCTTAACAGTGTCCTTAGAATAGTGTCAGGCTTCTACACTGCATAAATAGCCCTCGGTAATGAAGACAGTGGGAATTCAGCCTCATGCTTCCGCACCCTCACGGTCGCCATCCGGGTACGGTGCTGCTCTCGGCAGCTTTTTTAAAACACCTTCTTCGGTCATTTACCCTTGTAGCAGCAAGCACCTGGCCAGGTGCTCAGCAGGACTGTCCAGCCTGTTCTCTCTTCACAAACTCCTCTGTTGTTGTGGGCTCCAGAGGTTTACAGATGTGGCCCGTTGGTGTCATTCAGGAAGGGAGACCCATTCGCCTGGTTTTCTAAATAAACCAGGTTCTTCTGTCAGTCAGCAGCAACAGGAGTGGCTGTTGCCTTAGGAAATGTTTCAACTAATTGAAATACTCCAAGTTAATCCATCAAAAGAACTGTAAAGTACAGGTGCCTGAATACATTATACATACTTGCTTGAATCGATTGGGTGTGTGAGTAAAATTTTTTGAGAAATAAATGGACATTTCCAGTACCTAAAGACAAGCTGACATCAGAGAGCATAGGCGGGGAGCAATGCAATAATTTAACTATAAAACAGATGTAGTATAGGAGCCTAAATAAAACTAATTAGCTTTTCACTTCATGTAGCAATTATGAAATTTATTGACAAGAAAGGATAATAGTCATTTTCACACTTTTTGTAATTATAACTTGGCTAAAAAGCATGCAGTAGCCTATGTAGTTCATCACTTGTCACACAGTTTTTAACATGCATTTCATTCATCTGGGTTACTGGCACTAGATCCGTCTCTTCTGTTTCATTAGAGATGGTAGTTAATAGCCTCATTAAGTTACACTGCAGTACAGTGTACTTCCTTTTTGACTTGGTGATAGGACCAACATTACAGGTTTATAGGAAAACAAAAAATGTGAGACGTAAGAAGAAATTAGTTGGGGTTTTTTTGTTTTCTTTTCTTTTAAAATTTTCCCATTGCTGAATCTCAGAATTACAGCACAGCTGAGAGTGGAAGGGAGCTCTGGAGACCGTCTGGTCCAACCTCCTTGTTCAGAGCAGGGTCACCTAGAGCAGGCTGGGAGCTGTCTCCAGTCAGGGTCTGAGCACCTCCAAGGATGGAGCCTCCACAAACCCGCCCTGGGCAACGTGTGCCAGTGTCAGGTCTCCCTACAGTAGTAAAGTGTTTTCTTAGGTGTAAGTGGAATGTTACTAAAATTATATGGTTATGGATGGTTATGCTCCCACATTTTTCTGTTTTCCTGAAATCATATGCCAGCAGGAATATATGCATTAATACTCATTCACATATATATACATAACTGAAATTTTAACCAGAGAGTGTTAAGCTTTGAAGTTTGGTAAATAACATAAATTAGATTGATGCACATAAACTGCTTGTGGTGGGGAGCAGCAGCTGCCTGCTTTCCTAGGGAAAGAAGGCCCCATCATTTGTCCCACAATAACTTCTGTTCTCTTGGACTATTTTAATCAAATTTCACAAAAGTGTCAAGGTCTCAAGCACGCTAATCCCACATGCAGGTTTTATGGGAACAGGCAGCTCAGTACTTTTAGGGGGTACCTGCGCGACACCACGCATGTCAGTGTCCCTGTCTGAAGTGACCTGCTGCTGTGGCCGGCAGCCCCGCCGTGTCAGGCCACATTGGTTTCGAGGGGTGGCTGGTGGCCAGGATCTCCCCTTGCCTTGCCTGTGTTTCAGATCCTCTGGATTCAAGTCAGCTGGAGCCCCCAGGCTGTGTTAGTTGCGTTTGCTCGGCCACGGCTCTGTGCTGTTACACAGCGTATGTGCTTAAGTATAGCACTGAACCTGTGCGCTGTAAGACGTGCTGTCCATTAGTTAGCCAAGTCTCACGATGCTCTGGACTGTTTTGTCTTTGTGCTTTACAGGTGCCTGTTCTCACTGTGCTGGCAAAGTGCTTTGATTCTCCTCTCCTCACAACACATGCATCATGTGTGCCAGCTCTCATTTTGGGCTAATTAAGCCTGTCGGAGGACGGGAGACCTGCTCATCCGATGATGATCAACAAGTCCCAACTTTATTAGTCAGAAGGCTGCAGTTATATAGCCGCGATACATGCTCAGGTTTTATACCTTGCTAAATAAAGCTATTCCCGCCCAATACTCCTTGGTTTTATACCTCGCTAAATAAAGCTAGTGCTAAATAAAGCTAGGCTC
>JAVFHW010055233.1:0-43948 GCA_032159205.1 Eurystomus glaucurus suahelicus | reverse complement strand
CCAGGTGGCCAAGAAGGCCAATGGCATCCTGGCCTGTATCAGAAATGGTGTGACCAGCAGGAGGAGGGAGGTGATTGTGCCCCTGGACTCGGCACTCGTGAGACCACACCTTGAGTACTGTGTCCAGTTTTGGTCACCACAGTACAAGAAGGACATTGAGGTGCTGGAGCGGGTACAGAGAAGGGTAACAAGGCTGGTGAGAGGGCTGGAAAGCATGCCCTATGAAGAGCGGCTGAGGGAACTGGGTTTGTTTAGTCTGGAGAAGAGGAGACTGAGAGGAGACCTCATTGCCCTCTACAACTACCTAAAAGGAGGTTGTAGCAAGGCTGGAGTTGGTCTCTTCTCTCAAATTAGTAATGATAGGACGAGGGGAGATGGCCTCAAGGTGCGTCAGGGGAGGTTTAGATGAGATATTAGGAAGAAATTCTTCACTGAGAGGGTAGTTAGGCACTGGAATGGACTGCCCAGGGAGGTGGTGGAGTCACCATCCCTGGAGGTGTTTAAAGAACGAATAGATGCAGTGCTTGAGGCTATGGTGTAGTGGTTAGAGAAGATTTGGTGTAGTGGTGTAGTGGTTAGAGTGATACTGGGAGAAGGTTGGACTTGATGACCCTGGAGGTCCTTTCCAACCATAACAATTCTGTGATTCTGTGATTCTGTAACTATGAATGAACCTACCCATTGAAACTTTTATATTTTTACCTACAACACCAATTCAGACTAATGTTGTGTTTGATTTTTTGGTGATTCTTTAAATCAGGAACACAAACAAATGTCTCATTAATTTCATTGTGTTTGTAGTTGCTCAGCTACGAATTTTCCAGCTACTGAAAACTGCAATGTTTTCTCACTATAGTTTAAAAGGGCACAGTATATTTTATTAGTCTGTCATGCCAGATTATTTTCCACTAAGATGACATGAAAAGTTATTCTGTTAAGTACTTTTAAGAATTGACTAATATTAGGTGAAGTTCATATATTATTAGGTGATATTAAAATTTATATTTACAGAATATAATTGGCAATCTACCAAGATAATGACAAATAGAAATAAATATGGCTCTTTCAGTTTTTAATAAATTTTTTTGCTAGTATCTTGTCTGAGTTAAAAGGAGGCAATTTTGCTTCATGCAAAGCACAGACAGTACTATCAAGCTTTTTTTGTTGTTGCTTTCTCCAAACAGTGTATCAGCAGTAGAAATGCTAGCCAGACAACCTCATGGAAATAAATTCATTATCATTTCGTGCAGAGGTTCTGAAATATGTCTTAAAGCTTTTTTCTTTTTTTTTTTTTTAAGTTGTTGCTATCTCAGTGCATTCTCTCTTAAAGAACTGTGCCATTCTTATCAAGATTTATATAGTACTTCATGGCAAATCAAGACTTTTAAGATTTTAGTAAGCATGTAGGTTTTTTCCTCAGCAAGGATTTGTAAACTAAAAATTCTCTGGTAATGTGTGATGTATGAAATACACCAAATTTTACATACAAGCTTTGCTGTGATGCTGCCCTTTGAGTGAGACTTTAGCATACTGGCCTTGCCTGAGAACTGTAGAATTCAGTCATTGCTCATGTTCTTTAATACCGCTTCTTTACAGCATTTGTTCAAAAATGCATTGAGCTTCATTTTTTATTTCATGAGTTTTACTACCTTCAGCAGCATTAATGTAACAAATATACCAGTTGGCTCCCATTCTTAAAGGGAATTGGACCCCAAATCAATTCCAAGGATATATGAATTATGATGAGTACTTGGTTTTATTTTTTTCCTATTTGGTTATCATTACTCTTCTCTATCTTCATTTTATATACGCAGATATTCTCTACAAACTTGAATGTCCTTTTGCAGATCAGATCTGGTGATAGGACTGTTTTGCAGAAGGCTTCCTTATGTCCTGTAAAATATTTTACTTTTTTTTGCTGTCTAATGAAAGAAACTTTACCTCTCCCTGTAAACCTTGTTTATCTATATAAATTTAGATCATGGTAACACCTACTGGTCCCAAGAATACGACTGAGAATATTTATCAAACTTTTATAGGGGTTTTATATTTTCACAGAATTGAGCCCTTACCAATATTTAATCACCGCTGCTTAAAACACAGCAAAAAAAGAATAGATTTATAGAATGTGTTTTCATTTTGAAGAGGAAAAACTGAGGCAGGAGTTATGCTGTTTTCTTAAAGTTTGCAGGAGACACCCTTGATGAAGTCCATTCTCAGTCCACATCACCCATTGACCATGGTCTGCTGTGTCATTTCAAGAAAGGAAAGTCTCTAAAGGTAGACATAAAAGAATAACTGGTAGAAGTTATGTATTTATCTGGGTTAGAAAAAAGTAAGTGGTGCAAAGGTTGATCTCAATAGATTAGTTTAGCTGCCTATGTGCAAAGCTCAGTGAGGTGTATGCCAGCCTCTGTGGTATGAAAACCAAGCAGTGAATGTGGTGAAATCTTCTTTCATATGTGTGCAGTCCTTGTTGAGAACAAGAAGTATGGAGCTGTATAAACAGTGAATATTTTATTTTTAAAATGCCAGGTGAAGTTTTTTTCATTTTTGTGGAAATATCTTAAAGTTTATCCAAGCATTCTAAAAAGACAGTGTAAAGAACATTTTTTGAAAGTTAGAGCACAGCAATACAGTTCCCATTTCTTATTTTTGCTATTAAACTTGGAAGGGTTGGGGTTTTTTTAGGAAATAAGACTATTTTGCATACAATAAAAACAACTGGATTATGAATGTACTATACGTACTATACCTTAATGGGCTGGCACAAGATGACTTTAAAAAAAAAAGTCTGTCAAAACTGAGGCCAGTGTAACTCCAGGAGATCATGAGGCCTGAAGCATGTAAATGTCCAGAAAGAAGTGTCCAGAAAGAAGTTAAACTACTCCTGCTCAAAGCCCAGTCTTCCTGTGCAAGACATGGTGCAACTTTGCCATTGCACATCCTTGTGTTATTTGTACCAGGAGAGAGAGTTATAGAAATACTTCTGGCTTTCCTTCTCCTGAATGTTTCTTCTCCTTTGCACTCCTCTGAAATTGCAGCATGTGTGGTGGTCGTCTCTCAGAACTTCTTTCCATATGCAGCATCATTTACTAATCATTTCAGCTAAAGGTTCAGCTGCAGTACACCTTATGTAAATTAAAATGAAGCAGTGGAACACCAAGTGTCTTGTTTGAATTCTCAAAGATTTGCTTATGTGCATAGAAATAGAATCTATAGTTTGCCAACTCCTGATCCTCTCTGTAGGTACTGTGCAGTCATTATTTTCTAAATCTGTACATTTTTGCATTTGCAAATAGATAACATTATGACAGTTACTTTTATGCTGATCTTAGGAAGAGCCATCATGACATTAATAGTGTGAAAAAGCAACATGTATGTAAACAATTCATTTTGCACATCAGTAGCCTAATATAGCAGTATAAGTCCAGCTGTATCATACCTGCAAAGCAAGGACTTTACCAGTTTCCCGTGGGAAGGCACAGCTGAAGCAGTTCAGGAAGGAAGCTATTATTTGTTTCTGAAATACAAAGTATGATTGCTAAGAAATGTGTATTGGCTTGCTGGTAGTTAATAGTCCCTTGTTTTTGCTTATGACTGTAGACAAGTTGCCACATTGGGTTTAAGACATGATATCTGAAGTGCTCTATCAAATGGTGTTTTTCGTCTTAGATCTGAATTCCAAAATATTTCAAGGTTCTTAAAAAATAAGAATATCATTTAATTATTTTGTGGACTTTAGCATGATTAGCTGTGGAAAATCAGATCTATGAGGGTTTTAGAATAAAGTTATTTTTCATAGTTGTTTATTTCTGTTAAATCCATTACAGTATCTAAGTCTTGAAAGTCAGAAAGGAACCAAAGGCCACCTGGAACATGTGTCAGATACTGAAATTAAACACTTTGCTAAATCTCTCTTTTCTTGGCTTAATTGCTGGCTGAATTTACATGCAGTCAGGGTAACAGCAATTATAAAGGCATTTAATTTTAGATAAGATTACTAATACTTATTTGAAAATATATATTGCTGAAAAACAAGGCATAATAACTTAAGCTCAGTGCTGATTAACTTCTCTAGCTAACTCTCTGCTCAGAGCTTGTTTGTGTCTCACTAGCTCAGAGCACAGGCAGACACTGTGGACCTGTCTGCCCTTACCTCTGTAGTTTGTGAGTTCCAGTGTAAAAAAAGATTTATCTGTTTTCCTGTGCTGTGAGTGCCAAAACTGTTTGGTAAATCTAATTTTAATTTACACTGGTTTTCTAAAGAAACCTCCCTGCTAATCAGAACTTAGTGACTGCCCTAAGATAATTACTGTTCACTTGTGTAACTAGTGAACCTTTTCGTATTTGCTCCAGACAAAAAGTGCCCTTCAAATTCAGTCTGTGTCTTTGATTGAAAGTCTTATTGTGTTTGGCTGGGTCTGTGATTAATATTTTGTCCTATACATTCAAATTTAAAATTATTTTAATATACATATATTGAATGTGATTGAAATGCTAAAACGGCAGTAAAAACTGTGTATCAGGATAACTGAAAGACAAGTAAGTCTTATTAATATAAAATATTAGAAAACAACTGTTGAAAGAGATCTGCTGTTCATAAGGTAAATAAAATGATCAATAATAGAAAATCCTGAGACAAGAATACAAATCCATCAATGTTTGATGTTCATAATTAATTATTATGTTTTACAGGGTTTTAGAGATCTTTCAGTAAAATGTTAGTCATTTCACTGTTTTAGCCTTCAAATTATTCCTTCTGACTGCAGAAGGCCACAGATTACATGAGTGTCTTAAGACTCTGAATGTGCTTCTGTGGTAAGAGGTGGGAGAGACTTTGCTATGATGTTGCATTATTGACTTCTATAGGAATGTTTAAGTCATCAAAACCAGTGACTATGAGTATTATTTTCTATGCAGCTACTATTTTCTGCCTGGATTTAACCTTTGAAACACTAATTTTGAGGGGCTTCATGTATTTCTGCTTTTCCATTATATATTTTAGTGTTCTTGTTCTTTCCAAGCTCTATTTTGGTTCCCAGTAGTGGTCTTTATTATGTTTTGAAGGATAGTAAGGTGTTCACATTACTGCTTAGAGACAAATGTATGCCAGTCAAATGCAAAGAAGCCATGTCTGGTGTTCATTTTTAATCTTACCAAGCGTGTCTGTTAATATTTTGGGGTACTTTATATTTCTACAGTGAGTGAAACTCAGTCCCTCAAATTGTCATCTTTTAACCAGTATATGGCAACTCCTGGTAGCTTCACTTGGGGCTGAAGATCACCTTGGACTGTAAAAAGGTCTCCCTGGTCTACTTATACCACAGTCATATTTTCTCATTAGTTCCTTTCGGTTGTCACAAATACAATTTTCCAATGTTTTTAGAGTTAGACCAAAACCATGATAGTTGTATATGCATATAGAAAATTATTTTCCATACTCTAGGGTCTTTTGTATCTTTTCTTATAGGCAGTAGCTTGCACAGTTTAATTCATTGACTTTAAGCTTTCGTTTAAGTCAAAGAATTTAGGGATCAGTTGGCTAAGAGAAAAAAATTACAGGGTTCTGAATGACTTATTTTCTAATTTGTCATGTTTTAAATTATATTTAAGCTCTTACATTTTGCATTACATCATGGGAAGTCAGAAACCTTGACTTTGCTGATTCATTGCACAGATTTATATGTGGGAGCCATCAAGATGCTGGGCCTGATTTTGAAGTTATTAGCAGACATTTCTATGCCTCAGTCACTCACTTTTGAAGAAGATGCTTGCAGAGAAGCTTCATTTTTCTGGTCATGTATACAGACCAGGTGGGAAGAGCAGTATATGCAAGTACGTGTTAGTGGAAAAATTTCAGTAGTTTCTGTAACCCAGATTGACAGTTTTTTCCTGACATCAATTGCTGGAATTTTATCAACATTATAGTTATATTGTTTTCTTCTTGAGATTTGTTTAGCTTTTCAAGTAGGAAGATATTTTTAGAAATTGTAATGGTAAGAGGCAATCTTAGGTTTGTTAGTCTCTGAACAAAATGAACTTCGGGATGTTGGAGTGCTGATGGGTTCAACATCACAGTGCTGAGCAAGCTTCTAGTTGTCTTACAAACATCTGAGGTCTTGTAACTCTTACTTTGTATTAACAGTAAGTAGGTATGTGTTTAATTATATTAGTCATGTCTGAAATATGGTTTGATTAGTTTGTTGACGGGAAACCCAGTTTCTGCTCTTTACCTTTTTGTTGCTCCTGATGACACTGTAAACTGCATAGTGTGCGATGTTAATTTCTTACTTTGAGAATCAAATGCAATAAAACTTAATCGCATATCAGTCTATCGGAGAACAGCATTAATAAAATATTGAGTAGGTCTAGAGAAGGCTTGGCATAAGATTTTTTTTTAGATAATGTTTTCAAGGTCAATGAATGAGCAGTTTCTTCCTAAAATAAGTATTTTGTGTTCTCTGCTTTGATATTTTCGTGTCTTACATGATTCTAAATAATACACATTTACAAAGTAAGAAGTGAAGAGATTTTAGATTTGTCCAGCTCTGATCCAGACTTGTATATTATCAAAGCTCTAATTATAGTATATTTCTTTATGCCTTGGCTAATGAACCCTTGTCTCATTTTTGGTAGTAAGTTATTCTGAGAATGGAAATTACTTTTCTTCCTGGAAGAATGTTTATATTTTAATGCATTTCAAGGGCAAATATAAAATAAATATCTGTGTCCCTGTAACTTTCACTACTTCACCTAGATGCCGCATGTCTTTTTTGTTATTAACATTAGTTAAATGAGCTGATAAAAGCCTGTTCAGCAACCCCAGGTTAAGAGATTTCAAAAGATCTCTCTGCCTTGGCACACAGCTGTTGTTACCATGCCCATCAGGAGGCATCATGTTAGCTCCCTGACAGATAGAGGTTAGTCCTCAAGTTTTTTGGCATTCAATTATCTGTTATGCTCTTTGTTGTCTGATTCACCAGCACCATAAATAAAAAGACTTCCAAAGTCAGATATGGCAATAATACGATACAATTTTGATGGATTATTACAACAGAATTAACATGACCTGATCCTTGCTTTCTAAAAAAGGTTAATTTAATTTTGTTCTTTTAACCTTTTTCTTTGCTGTCATATTTAACAAAGATTAAAAGGTGAAAGTAATAAATACACAACTACTCTTTATTTTTCCTTATGTTGTAAAGAAATCAGTTGTTACGAACAATTATGTATTGTGTGACCCTCTGCAGAGCAGAGGCTAATGAAGCCACATAAAGTGTTTCTTCTGTCTCTGCAAGTTGATTTACATGAGGATGATCCATAGAAAGGATAATAGAAATGAAAACTGAAATTAGATTGACTTCTGCAAGTTACAGAAGGCAGACAAAAAATTCTAAATTATTCCAGCTATCCGTACATTCTTTTCTTTTCCAAAGTAGATATGTCATTACCTCATTCTTTTTTTCGATGTTAGACAATTTTAATTTTTTCAAAAAACTAAATTAAATTGGACAATCAAAGCTACATTTTTTGCCTCTTTTTTCTCTTTAATGGAAATAGCTGAAGACTGAAGGTTTTCTTCTCCCATCAGGAAAAAGTGCACGGTATTTTAGTAGATTCCCAAGATGTCACTAAGAACAGGATTGGAGTCACTTAAGCCACTTGAAAAAACTTTAACCGTTAGAGCTGGCACTATCTGGAAGGATTAAAGGATACTATTATAAAGGCCACACAGGCAAGTGCTTTTGTCCTTCACTCTTGGAATCAGATGACAGACTGCTTCTAAAATGTCTTCTCAAACAGCGCATTTCTAGTACTCTGTTTTTGTTAACACAAGGTTGTATATATATACTGGAACCCTTATAGGAGCGGGGACAGAAACTACAACTTCTTTACTTCACAGTTAAGCAATTTTGTTTGAAGCCAGAGAATGGCCAGCAGGCTGAGATTTTAAGTATATAGTGATGCTGAAAGCTGCACATGCAGATATGTCTATGTACAGGTAATACAAATTTTGACCCTAATTGATTGAAGTTTAGGTAACTGAAGTTGTAGGGAAGATTATGTCTTTTATGTCATCTTGACTGTCTGGTGGTGGTATTGTTAGACACTGATTGCTGCATTGTATTTTTGATCAATTAATTGTCTCTCAGTAAAAATGAGTACAAATAATTTCTAAACTTGCAGAGTCATTAGATAAAGTTTTCAAAATATTTTTCTAGATTCAGAATATTTATCAAAGGTAAGAAGTGTTTCATAATCTCAGTACTCTGCTATATTATACATATGGTAAGAATTAATAAAAGCTTCTTTTAACTGCAATGTCCATTTGGTTTTCAATTCTGTCTTTTTTGCTGAAATATCAAATGAACATACTAATAAAATACAGAATGGTGATTTTCTATTTGTTCATATTATCAATCTTAGCAATAAAATCTCATTATTGGGTATTTTTGTGGAATAATAATAAAAAATTTTTCTTGTAGCCTAGTTGACGTCGACAAGCCAGTTAACAAAGATGAGCATCTTGTTCAAAATCATGTCATACAGAAGCAAAAATTGTTTTTCATATACATAGAGTGTGTTTTATGCTCTATATCTTACCTCTTTTTTAGGAAAATAACCTGGTGAAAATGTATAATTCTGAGGTTGGTTTATGTTAAAAAGCGTAGTCCTGGTGTAACTTCTTAAAGAAAAATAACTGTCATCCTTGCTAATTTTCTTAGCAGAGAAGTTGCGGCTTTAGAATATGGAGAACATGGAGGTTTACTCTGTTTTCCTTCCATAGCAGGGGTGAAGATATTAAATATTTCTCTCCTTTTTTTGCGTATTCATGAAGTAAGGCAACCTTTTCCCAATGACAAATATTGCAAACATTTTCTAAATATTAAGCTCTCATGGTTTTCAATGGTTGAAAATTTATAGTAGTGGTAAAGGAACTGTGATTACGGTACTCTGTCAGGCATACTGTTTTATTAGTAGTAGTGACTTTTTGTTCTAGATTTTAGACAAAGGGAGCAGAGAGGGGACATATAGATATGAACAGCTATCATTCAGTTATTGTAAGCTGTAAGAACTAGGTAATTTAAATATTAAAATTTTAAAATATAAAACGGGCAGCATGAATGATTAAATCAGATTGGGAGATAATGTATTGGTGGTGGTAAGTTGAGAAAAAAGATCCCTGAGGATCACAGAATCATAGAATCATTATGGTTGGAAAGGACCACCAGGATCATCAAGTCCAGCCTTCATCCTAACATCTCTCTAGCCACTAGACCATAGCCTCAAGTGCTACATCTACTCGGTTTTTGAACACCTCCAGGGATGGTGACTCCACCACCTCCCTGGGCAGTCTGTTCCAGTGCCCAACCTCTCTTCAGTAAAGAATTTCTTCCTAATATCTAATCTAAACCTCCCCTGACACAACTTGAGGCCATTTCCTCTCGTACTATCATTAGTAATTTGGGAGAAGAGACCGACACCAGCCTTGCTACAACCTCCTTTTAGGTAGTTGTAGAGGGCAATAAGGTCTCCTCTCAGTCTCCTCCAGACTAAAGAGCCCCAGTTCCCTCAGTTTCTCATAAAGCATGCAGATAAGGATTCTCATAAGGATGGAGGTGTATTTTCCAAAAGTTAGGACAAATTTGGTAATACTTGTTGTTTGGGTTTTTTTTTTTTCAAAATTGACAAGTAATTTAATTTTGTGTACTGTAGGACTGTTTTAAGAAACAGAGTACATGATTCAGTAGTTGATACAAAAATTAAAGAGAAATATATAGGATCAGAAGACATTCTTATGAATAAGAAAGAATATTTTTCTTCAGTGTATATATGTAGCTATATGCATTTTTGATTAGTTGTATGGAACAGTTCAGAAAATGAAGAAATTGAGATACAGTACATTACACTTCTGGATTGTGGTCTTGTTATTTCAAAACTATGTATTGTCTTTCAAATGTGATTTTCCTTCAAATGTGATCTGTATGTGTCTTACAGATGTGTGGAGGTGATTGCCAAAGAAGGCCGGAACCTGAAAGAGCTGTATTTAGTATCCTGTAAGATCACTGACTATGGTATGTAGTATACCTTTATCTTTGGTTTTGTGAAGATTGAGCTCTACTAGCTTTACACAGGGAGTCTTAGAAAAGTGTTGGAAATGTATAGAAAAAAAATTTCGAAACCGTTATCCAAAACCAGGAAATGTACAAGAAGTGTTTGACATGCTTAGAAATATCAGTGAAAGTCAGTATATGTATATGCTATAAAGTATTCCTTATAGAATTGACAGTTACTGATTGAACTAAGTAGAGTGCACTTTGAGTTGTCCTGGCGACCAGGAGAGCATTTGGGAGAAAATACAAAATACATGCGCATTTCTAGATGCTGTAAAAGCATAACCAAGCACAAGTGTGGACTGGTTGCCTGTTGTAGGCCGTAAAATTTGAAAGAACTTGATGATCCCTTAAAAATGCTGTTATGATAAAATAGGGATGAACGTCTTAGGAATTGGGCTTTCTGTCTAACAGGCTATAGAGAGACAGGATTTGTCTTTGGAATAGGAAAACTTTCTAGCGCTTGAGTATGGTTGCTGAGGCTGCTTTGTTTTTTCTTATTTTGCTTTTTTTGGATAAGGTACTGACCTCACACAAGACATTTATTTCTGCAATAAGGCCAAATTCTCCAATGTCTATCTCCCACTTACATGCCTAAATTTCAGTTGGATTCATAAACTGTATCTTTGAGATGTGCATTTCAGATTTTCTGTCTATTTTTTCTAATTCACCTTATTTCTATTTTAACTTTTTACTCCACAGCTTTTTTTAAAGAATTGCTATGTCCAAGTGATAAATTACTGTTCCAGTGGTCACAAATTCATTCTCTTGTTTTCCCCTTCAGATTTTGCACTTTACTGGGGTTTGCATGGGTACTGTCCACAGTACTTGAACATGAGCTCACAATAGAGCTGTACCACTTGAAGGAGCTTTGGGGCATGGCAGAGGAGAGGGAGCATGGGCCTGTATTACCATTTTCTCTGGTCTGCAGTTGTTTGTACTTCCATGTGCACAGCAGATCTTGCCAAAGTTGAAAACAGATTCTTGTTGGTGCTGTAGGGTCAGAAGTGCAGACCTCAGTTGGGACTGAAAATGTCAGTTTGTGTATTACAGATCTACTAGTGGTACTTTTGTCTCTTTTGACTTTGACAACCCATGTAGAAAGAATTGTAATGGGAATAACAGAATCTGCATCTTGAGGATCAATAATTTCTCAAACTGATTTCACCCTTCATTGGCTATAGTTATTGAAGGAAAACAGGATTTCTCCCAAAAGTAGGGAAACACTGAGAAACTGAAGCAAAGAAAGTGAAGATAGGGAAAGTCTTGCTTAAGAAACAATGGAGAGAGGGGAAACTGTCCATGCCTAGATTAAAAGTGGGAAGTGTGTTTCACAGAGTGAATGAGTGGAGATTACATGTAGAATTTGGATTAATAGCTTGGCGACCATAGTCATCCAGCTTGATCTTCTGCTGACTTCTGTGGACTAAGACTCAACTGTCACTAATGTGTTGGATTCTGCAGTCATTCAACATTATTACGGTCAGTTACTGGGACTTTGAGGACATTTTCAGTTGATAGTGTTGATACTAGGTTTTACTATTTACTTAAAACTTTGACTCTTTGAGCTAATAAGTATCAGTAAGACATCCAGCTAAACAGCTGTAATGCTGATTTTTGATACTGTTAAGACTAATCGATTATCATTATAATCTTCAACATATCTCAGCGTGCCAGATATATTCATCTGTTTGTGATATCTGAGCTGAAAATGCAAAATATGCTGTAGCAAATAAGGATTATAAGCATAATTTATGCTTTGTAAGGAAGTAAAAACTTTCCCTTAAATTAAAAATGTGATAGCAAGTGAATATTAATTAGACTAACAAGAATGTTGCAGGGTGCAGCCAGGCTTTCTTCCTTTCCTTTCTTCCTTTTTAATTTATTTCCTGGTACTTCGGTGAAATAATTTCCCACATTTGTTTGTGGTTCTGTTAAGTTCAAAAAGTGAGCACGTTACAGTGCTGTGAGCTCAGTTTGTTGTTGAACTTCCATTATCCTTTCCTACAAAGGGAAAACAGTGGCTGTTCTCTTCCTCAGAGGCTTTTCAAGCCCTCATGTCCTCTACATTTTTGTGTTTGAGGCAAGTAGAGGAAACCAGCTGAGAATCATGTGCCTGACTTCTTGTGGGATCATTCAGGTGGTCTCCTGTGCTCTTATAAAGACTTAGAACTTCACATGCATAGTGTTCAGGCTCTACCAAGAAGTAAGTAGTATCTGAAGCTCTGTGAGGCTGTAACTGGGTGGGAGCATACAGCTGTATGCAATTGTGCTTTTTTATTTAATAATCGTGAAGATGAAACACATAATTGTCCTTGCTTTGGAAATAAAAATATTGACAGCAACTTTAAATTGTAACTGTACGAATTTTCACTGGGTTTTTAAAACATGCCTAGCGGTGGTAACCAGACTTGTTGCAGCCTGTTGGAGCACAGGTACAGATACGGAGTACAGATGCAGGGTTTTAAAAGCCCTCTTTGAAACTGTTCAACAACTGTGATGCTACAGCAGTTAGCAGAGTTTTGATCTCTCCGACAAGGTCATAACTGCTTAGCAATTCAACTGGAAAAAAATAAGTAATATTTCTAATTTCCAACAAAATTTGTAATCATTTGAGGCATTATTTAAGCAAAAATATTAATAAATGTAGTAAATGAAAAAAAATAATTACAGAAAAACATGTTATTGTTTCCCTGCAATTGATGCAATAGGTATGTGTGTGTTACGTAATTTCCTGTGGTCTAGCAAAGACCAGTGTGAGCTTCATCACTTTATTCGACTGCTTCGTTTTCCGATTTCTACAATAAGACAGTATGCAAACCTACCAGAAAGACATGCTTATAAGCAACTAGTATTTTTAGAACACACTAAAATGCTAAGTTTTATTCTGAAGCCTAAAAAATTAATTTAAAACCCCAACACCTTGATAATGTAGCCGTAGCAGCATTGCTTTCTGTGATGTTTTGCTGCCCAGCAATGTTTTGTTACACAAAAAGACAATTCAAAGAGGAATTGAAGTATGTGTACATACTAAGAGTTGTTAACTTGTAAGAAAAAAAATAATATATTGTTCTGTATCATGTTGCATTACAAAATTGTTAGTTTTGTATTTTTGTATACAAAAAAGTATATTTTGTTTGCTTCTGAAAAACTTGCAACAAGTTATCTGTATGTTTGTCTAGCATAGTTTTCTAAAAATCCTTTTTTAATTAATGATGTTTGTTAGACTGTAACATGCTAGGGTGCTGAAAGAAAGTTCAAAAGTTTCTTTACATCCATCACATTGTTAAATGCTAAATGATCACTTGAATTTACCTAGACTGATAGGAGAGACTGAATTAGTATAATCTTTGAGATAAACACCTGTTTGCCCAAGAGCACAGAGTAAGTTAAAGCTGACATTAGATCCTCATATCATTTTGCCCTTTTGTTAAACAATCATGAATTAAGCATGAATTGTCAGTGTCACCTTTGAACTTCCTGCCTTTTGTTAATCTGTGTCACAGCCTTAACTTTGCTTAAACATAGGGGGTTTTGTATTTAAGCTTTTACTAAGAACTAGTAAGAAAGCTAGGCTTTCTCAGCTATGGGGAGACTTGTGTGTCAAATGAATTAGGTTGATGTGAAGATGTATAGTCGTGAGCTAGGGCAGCAAGCATACACAGAATTGTGTAACTGTCTTTTCAATTTTATGCTCTAGTTCTGGATTTTATTGATATCCTTTATTGAATCCCTTAGCAGGGATTTTGTTTTAAGTCAATTATTACTTATAAAGTTTGTAATGGTGCAGAATGCTATACACTCTGAAACACAAAAGTAAGATTTTGTGTTCAAAGATTTGACAAAACTAGACTGTGAAACAGAACTAGATGTTTTAAGAGTCTGATCCTGCAGTGTAAGTGTAAATTCACTAAGAATTACTTAAAAACTGCATTCTTACTGGTAGTGAAAGACACAAGTCTCTAAAGCTTTACTTCCACTTTAGAAAAGTAGTCAGACCAGTGGTTTTTGTCTGTATGTGCAGAATGTTATTTCAAGGCAAGCTTTAAATTGTAGGTTTGCCAACATGAAAAAGAAATCCAAAAAACCCCCAGCCAAACCAAGTACCATCACCACCCCTCAAAAAACAACTTTTGAAAAACTTTATAAAGAAATACATCTTCAAAATCAGCAATTTGTACAGCTACACCATGAGAAATTATTAAAGAATTTCTGAAAAAATGAAGTACCCACACTGTCATTAATAGGAGTGCAGTTAGTTAAGTTTGTTTATCTGATAATGATTCTTGTCAAGTAACCTGCAGGAGATGACAATTGTCTCAATGGTTGCCTTGTAGAATTTCCAGGTTTTAACTTAAAAAGTCTCTGTTTCTAGCTGTAAAGTAACTGCACAAAGCTTTTCAGATTAAATGCTTGGCACAAGGACCTGAGATGAGCTGTTGTATTTTGCTGATACCTTTTAAGATTCTGAATATTGAAAAAGAGTTCTCTAGATCTGTAACCTTTTATTTTCTAAAATTGTGCATATTCCTGTTTCATATTGACTGTTTTCATAATTTACTGATATATTTAGTGTTTCTGAGGACACGATTTTTTTAAAAGGCTTTTCCTCTATGAAGATGTTTACTGGAACAACAACAACAACAAAAAACAGGTTTCAGCAAACTATAACTGGATTATTTAGTTTTTATTTTAAAATGTTACAGGTGGGACATAGCTGTTACAAGTAGATGTCTCAGGGAGTATGATAGTGTTTCTACTGAGTCAAGTCCAACTATCACAAGGCAAAACCTGACTGTAACTTGCATGTTTTTCTTCATAACCAAATTATGGATCCTTGTCTGAGAAGTGAGATAGAGGTAACAATGTTAAAATAGTTTTCCAAGATGCTGTTAAGTTGTAACATTTTAATATTTTAGTTACATATGCTTTCTATTATAAAATAGCATATGTTAAGTATTAGGGGATCAGATCTTCCTGCTGAATAATACAAACAGATCCCTTGAGAGCTGCTCGAGTTTTCTTCCCAATATTTAGCATTTGTCAGGTAAATCAATAAGCATACTGCAAGCATTTCTTCACCAAAGAATGTTTTGTTTCTGCTTCTCACATAGGTTAGGAAATCTCTCTAATGCTTGTCTTGCTAAAACTATTTCTTCACTAATTTTACCCTTTTAAAACACCATGTCTTATGTACAGTATTACTCAGAAGGGAAATAAACTTTTTGTGGGATAAATGTAGCACTTATGGATAGACAGAATGGAACACAGCGTAAATATATTTTTTAGTTAAAGAGATTTCATCTTCACATATTACTGGTTTGAAATCTCTTCCTTAATTTATATCATTTAAATAAATCTAGCTTTCATTTTCTCTTTCAAAGTTATTTTGAATTGCTGCCATATTGAGTTCCAAGTTTCTCTTCTTGGAGTTTTTCCCCTATTATGTTTCCCTATCCTGTGTGTATTTCATTCTCTTTTGTACGCTTTTAATGACTCAGTGCATGCAAACAGTAATCATGCTAAGAACTATGTTTATGCATGTACGTAAGTGTACGGACATTATTTTAAGAAC
The DNA here is from genome assembly GCA_032159205.1 of Eurystomus glaucurus suahelicus. Taxonomy (NCBI): domain Eukaryota; kingdom Metazoa; phylum Chordata; class Aves; order Coraciiformes; family Coraciidae; genus Eurystomus; species Eurystomus glaucurus. The sequence goes on along the minus strand of JAVFHW010055233.1, from coordinate 28,255 downwards.
CAGAGCCTTAGTGGTTAGGTATGTTATGTATATATGTATGGTTGTGTGTGCTTAAGATGGTGACACTACATAATCTAATTACTTTATATTTATTGCTATATATACATGACAGAAAAAGAATACATGCATTGCTTTCTTATAAACTTATTTTTTCTTCCTTTCCACAAAAACATTTTCTCTCTACTTTTTTTTCTGTTACTTAATTATTCAGAAACTTGAACTCACTGAAGTAAATCAACAGGTTAGTTGATGTTTAACTCCAAATTCTGAGTTCTTTGCTTAGTTTTAAAGTTCCTTTACTGTGGATAGGCTGCAAGTTTAAAATTAACTCCAGTAGACTGTAAGAATTAATTACCTGAAGAATAAGTAGGTGGTAAGCGATCTGTACCCCATTGTATGCATTCATGATAATTCAGTTGACAAAATCTCTAGCAGCTAGTAAAGTGTTTTTGTTTGCTTTTATATTAAAAAGTTCCTTCTGTCAGAATTCTGAAGCAAATATTTTTGTAGAAACTCTGGTATCAATAGAGGTGAGTTACAGTGTTTAAGGTAGTTTAACAAAGCAGCAATACACAGTATAACATAAAAAATATTCCTCGCATAACAAAAATTGAAATGACCACAGCCTTTGCCTGTGTTGACAGAAATACATTTTCAGATTCTTGTTTATTCATTTCCTGTCTTTACTGTGTTAGGAAACTGTATTATAACACTGAAGTTTGATTTGACCCAAAACCCATCTTCTGTTCTCTTGTGATACTTGTTTTTCCTGTTTTATATGACCTTTAAAAAATAACATAAAGCTGTATTCCTTCTGTGTGCATGTTAACCCCTGTATTGAAAACAGTGTGCTACGTGCCTTTTTAGTAAGTTACCATACAGGAAAAATGTTTTTGAAATTATTATATCTAAAAACTTGGTTTTTGCAGCTTAAGACTGATTTAAAGTGCAAATAAATAACTACATATAAACTATTTAAATATTATCATATTATGAATGTTAGAGTAGTTGCAATTCTTGTTATTATTTTGATAAATCCAAACTATCAAAGAAATGTATTGTCATTTTACATTTTTGTCTTATCTTCCATTTCAAATAGTATCTGCTAATTTCACACTGCAATGGAGAATACCATTCCAACAGAACATGTGATTTGCAGTCAGAGGTAGATTTACTTGATAAAAACAAATGTGGAACTTGTATTTAATGTGAATCTATTTCTGGCTTGGTTAGAGTAGAATTTAATCTAGATGTTTAAAACATTTGATATTTTCTGACAAACACCAGTAATAACTCGCATTAACACACTGTTGCTATAGTCTACCTTTAATTAATTCATTTAATTCATTTAATTTTTGAATGCATGTAAAATTTGCCTCTAAGCCACTTCATTTGTTGAGTAGCAATAACCAATATACTTCAAGAAATCCATACATTAGCTTTATTTAAAATTATTCTTATAAAACCTAGTATTAGTCTCAGTGGGGATTATTTTAGTGTCCCTCTCATAATTATAAATTTAATAGCAGCGTTCGTATTTTTCTTAAGTGAAGGAAAACTGAACTCAAATAGGAATAAAAAGAAATTTACCAAGTCTTTTTCCATTTAATCAGTTATGGTACAAACCACTTATTGATATATGCAATCATATAAGTAAAGAGTTGCACCACATTTTAAAGTGCTAGTTTGCAGTTGCAGTTTATGTCTTGTAAACTCTAGGAGCCAGTTTTATGATCCCATTTTAATGCACTATTAAATATATTTTAGCAAATTAAATTTTAAAATTAGTATGTTCCTTCAGTGTTGCCTAAGTAAAAGTGGTTATTTTTTTAGGCAGCATCCATAAGGGACATTTCCATGTAGAGTTCTTAAGTGTGATAACTGCTGTTTAAATTTCTTAGCAAGTAAAATAATTGTTTCACCAGTGCTCAAACTAAGTTAAGTCTTCAAAAGTACTTTTTTTTTTTGTGGTAGGATTGATTTTCCATATTCTATTTTGTAACTTCTCTCAGCTAGTTGTTAATTCCAGTAATACTCGGATTTCTGAAGAGAAGGCTCATTTTGACCATAATCTGACTGTCTGCCTCTTAAAAAAAATATATAAAGCTTTTCATGGAATGAAAAAAGGGAATACTATTATTTTGAACACCTAAACTTAAGAAAAAAAGTATTCTATTCTTTCAATCATTTCTGTATCTCAAGATTACACTGAGAATGAATACCTAGAAACACTTATTTTCTGTAAATGCCTGAAAAAAGTACTGATTAAGATACCAATGTATTCACTAGAGTAGAAATGAAATTGCATGGCTCATATCACAGAAATGTGATAAATATTGGTTTAGACCCTTATATTTTTAGTGAAAAAAATGAAAATACTTAATGAAAACAGGTCAATTATTACATATTTTCAAGAATGGAAAAGAAAATATGAAAATAAATTCTATCTATTGCATCTCTGCCTTCTGGCATATCACTGAGGCCTCGTTGTATGTATACATGAATACAACTCTTATGTTTAAGTATGGCATCTGTGTCCCAATAGCCTGATCAAAAAATCACTGAAATTTTGGTTGAAATTGACCTCTGTGAGTCATCCAGTCCAGCCTTGCACTCGGAGACCTAGATCAAGTCTGCTGTGGCTCTTCCGTGTTATTTCTTGAAGACCTGCAGGTATAGAGGTTCCAACGCATCTCTGGACAATGTTTCAGTGCTGTATTTACACTCCTAAAGATTTCCATTTTTTTTTTCTAATGCCCAAGCTAAACCTCACAAGCCACACACTGTGTAGTCATTGACTATGTTACATCTTTTGGTGAGCTCGTGAGTCAATTTTGATTCTATGGTATTCATAACAACTCATATCTTACCACAATTGTGTATTTGTCGGAAGAAGAATTATGTCTTATTTTTGTATTTGAAATGAACCTGGAACTTGAGAAGATAGGAAATGAACTAATGTTAACAAATATACATAAAAAAAACTTTCTATTTATTGGTTAGCAAATCATTAGCTTTTCCTATCCAGAGCTTTTTATGCTGCATATTTAAAACATTGAATTTTTTCTTAGGCCACATGCACTTTTTTCACTATTTCCTTTTAACTTATTAACTTACTATTTAGTGAAAAAGACCACTAATGCCTTGTGAATTAATTATGTCTGCTTTCTTTTTGCAGTTACATTGAAAAACCATTAAAAGTCAATGACAGTGTTGCCTGTAGCTTTGTTTTAAACCAGTGGGGATATTGGAAAAAAAGTAAAAGCTTCTCTGGCAGCTTCAATATTGCTAGATTTTCATATTGGTAAACCACAAGTTCTTTTAAGTTTCATTTGTTTTGAAAGCAAATACAGCGAAGAAAACTCTGTTTGAGCAGGAATGCAGGTTAAAGCTCTTTAGCGTTCTAACCTACTAACTCTGCAGGTACCATGTCTGTTATGTGAAGTGAAAGAGAGATTGTAGTACTTAACAGGTGACGCCTAGTAAAAGGACACATAGCGTAATTAACTTAAACATAGGGGTACTTCATATGACCACGAGGAAAGATGACAGTAAATGAAAAGTTATTTGGAGCTACGTTTTTAAGGAAAAACAAACAGAGTAACATATTTAAAATTTCACTTCCTTTGATTTGTGGATTTTAGTTGCATCGTATTCATCAGAGTGACGGTAGTTGGTGAGTTTTTGTGTTGAATTTAGTGGCGCTGGCACATGTGAGGAGTTCTTTGATCCTTGTACCAGAATGACTCCATGGAGGACTTTGTTCTTTCTTTTCTGGATCCATATGGGACTTTTACATCAGGGCAGTTCTTGTATATGTTGAGGAAATGGCAAAACCTGTTGATAGATAATTTTCATTGAAAAAGAAGTACTTCATTTAGGGTGGTAACTTCCAGCAGCTACTAACCAAGAAACTTACTCAAGCCAAATCTTGAGTTGAAGTATCCAATTTTTGTCTGCAAATCTTTGAAGTGATGTTTCTCTCTCTCACTGAAAGAAGTGATAATATGCACAGATTTCACTTCGGCTACTTAAATTATTTCTTTTGTTTCTCTTTGGTAGTTTAGGGACAAATCAGTTATTTATTTCTCCTAGGTGTAGTTCAACAATTCTATGTAAACAGAACTTGTTTTCTTTGCCATGCCATGTTCTTGTCAGATAATTAAAGGAGGAAGATTAAGAAACCATGCTGATAAAATATTGTTACTAAGACAAAAAAAAAAAGAAAAAATAATTATATTTTGTCCTTTAATCAATAAATATACAAGTACACCTTGAAACTAATAGATTGCAAACTGAAAGAAACTTAATTCATTGAGGTCTCAATTTCCCCTGTAATCCGTATTTTCTTATGAGCTATGATTTATGACCAGTGAGGTTTTGCACAGTTTTGTAAAAGAGGCTAAAAGATACACTGGCTTAATATCTGCACAAAATTTTTTTGTGATCTTCTGTGGAGGGGCTTGCCAACAGTTGTGTGTTTGCACTAACATGCAATTAACCATCACTTCAAATTAATGTACAAATGTGTACATAGGAAAAATATCCTGGGTTAGTGCCCTTTCTTATATTACTTTCTTATATAATCATAATTGAAAAATTGCCCTGGGGTACAGAAAGAGCACATATCTTAAAAGGATATTTTTAAGAGAAAAGAAAGAAGATTAAATAGCAATTCAAAATATTTTTTTTTACATATTTGACTCATTTGTAATACAGTTGAACATTTTGTGTGTTATGTACATTACTGGTAAAATTTTTCACATGCATTCTTGTTATTTTTTTTAATCAAAGTAAGGTCAACAATATAGTCTGTCGGGTAAAATAAAGTACAATTTGATTACTTTCTCCTAATGCAAAATACCATTTAATTTCATTCTAGGAAGAGGAAGGTCTCTAATTCAAGGGAAATGGACAGTATAAGTTAGGTGTGCCCTCTTATATTTACCTCTGTTCATGCAATTATAAAGATTGCTACTAGTTCCGAACAAAGAAATAACAATACTTTAATTATAAACAGTTTTGAGAAATATATATGAAATGTGCAGGCAGAAAACCTGTTTCAGATTTACAAAGTGCCTGAGTCTCATTGTGGTATCTAAATGCACTGTGGTATTTAAGACAAGTAAAACAAATGAAAGGTAATTCTGAAAGCTGTGGGGACTGATGATACAACCCATCTCAGAAGAACCCATTTCCTCAGTTCATGGAGATTCAATTAAATACAAGGATCATGTAGAAAGATTGGTTGTTTCAGATAATATGCAGAAACCGTATAAAACTTTTTTAGTATAGATACAAATAGCTCTTTCCTTAGATGAGTGAAATTACCTATCCACACATCTATGCTCTGTTCCATATGTAAGTTGCTCATGATTCTCTAATCATAATAGTTGCAGCTTTGTGTATTCTCACTCGTCTGATTACCAAAGATTAGAGTAGTAAAGATTTTGTAGCACCTCACAGTTTGCAAATAAAACGTCCATAATCTCGAGTCAAGATTTAACAAAGAAGCATTTGTGTAGTTCCTATGGGAAGTGTCTTAGAACTGCACACAGAAAGTTAAGCTTATTACTGTACTTGGTAGTGGAGCTACTGACAGGTCTTTTGTTGAATGAGAGTTGGTGCATATCAGATTGTGAAAGATGGAAAGCCTTGTTGGTTTTTTTGCTGTCATAGACTTTAAATCTTGAACATCTGATGATATCACATACAGAATAAAAGCAGCTTTAGATGTATGGGAATAAAAGCAAAAGAATTCAAAATAAAACCAGTCAGTCACAGCAACAGCATGTGCAGCCGTGGTTTAGGGAAAAATCTTTGGATTTTTTCTGTCAGCTGGAACCTTGATCTGTTCTGGAACTAGAAAAGATTCTCTTTGCTTTTCAAAGTTTTGATTGATTGTGTAAAATGTTCTGAATACAGAGCTTATGGTAACTTTCAATTCTGTTGATGGCCTCAAGGTAATCTCCATCTGTTTTGGAGACATTGGCCTTCACTGTTATGTTTCAGAATGTTTGGAAGAAAAAAAAAAAAACAAAACTCAAGTGTTAACTTTGGTTATTGCAAATTTTGGACCTGTGTTGCTGAGTTTCTGTCCTTTTGTGGTTTGCTACTATAGGTGCCCTCTTAGCAACACCTGGCCTCTTTTCACTTTCCTAATATTTTCATAAGTGCAGCACAGGTATTTTCAATCTCTTGCAAAGTTAAGAGCCAAACCACCTTTTCTCTGAAGGGCCATGCAAAATAGCAGGCTTGCCTAGCAGCCACTAATAGGTGCTCATGGCCCGTGGGAGTAATGGAGGAGGAGTCCAGGGATTTGGTCACGCCAGCAGTTTGACTTTCCTACATGGAGTTAGGATTTAATTTCAGCCAGGGGAATGTGGGCTGTGACATGGGGCCCTCTGGCTTGAGACTTTCAAGAAAATTGGGTGATAGGGGATTACTGGACTGGAAAGTACACATGTATTAAAGCATAGATAATTGTATCTCAGGAATAGGAAGAACAGCAGGTATGAATGTTAGAGTGGAAGGGGTAGGGAGAGGGTCTTCAGCAAGAGTTAGGGTATGCCCTTTGCTTGAGGAAAAGAATACACATACAGGCACATACACTCACCCTTCTTGTTCCTTGTACAGGAATGTTAGTCCCATCCCATTCAGCTTCTCTATTGCTACTAGAAATGTAGTATAAGAGTGCTTTTAATAAACATGCACTATCACCCCCCAAATTTAGACATTTAAACCAGCATTATCTGTAACATGATTTAATTATTGGTTTTCCAGAATACTGAGAACTAGAAAATGGTATCAATGCAACAATGACACATATGCATCATATTCAAAAGCTTTTCTTAGAATCACATGTTTTATATTATTGGTGTTTCTAGAGGTTTAGCAATAAAGTTGCAGAGACTCAGATCTGTGTTCTGAAGCCATGGAGCCTCTTGCTGTCTGATGCACTGCAGAGCCAGCGTTCATTTGATTTTAAAGCTCTGTATAAGAGCAAATTCTTTTTTTCTTAAGAAAGAACAAGATTTTGGTGTTTTGAAAAAATCAGAATATTCTAGACCATCTGGTACAAATACCGACAGGAAGAAAATTGCCATGCAGTGGTGGGATATTTGACTTAGGAAGTTACAGAAAATCAGACACTTTACTTGGGTTTTTTCATTCTTCATAGCTATTGTAAATTCAACCATTTTAATTCATAAAGTCTTTAGCTACTTTTTCACTTTAAGTCTACTCAGTATTGGGGCCAGTTCTGTTTAATATCATTAGTGAGATCAAGAGCACCCTTGGTAAGTTTCACCAAGTTGGGTGGGTGTTGGTCTGCTTGAGGGTAGGGAGGCTCTAGAGGGCGATATGAACAGGCTGGATTGATGGGCCAAGATGTATGAGGTTCAACAAGGCCAAGTACCATATCCTGCACTTGGGTCACAACAACCCCATGCAACGCTACAGGATTGGGGAAGAATGGCTGGAAAGCTGCCCATTAGAAAAGGACCTGGGGTTGTTGGTCAACAGCCACCTGACTGTGAGTTGGCAGCATTCTCAGGTGACCAAGAAGGCCAGTAGCATCCTTGTTTGTGTCAGAAACAGTATGACCAGCAGGTGTAGGACAGTGATTGTCCCCATGTACTCAGCACTGGTGAGGCTGCATCTTGAATCATATGTTCAGTTTTGGGCCCCACACTACAAGAAAGACATGGAGATACCAGAGTGTGTCCAAAGAAAGGCAATGAAGCTGTTGAAGTGTCTAGAGCCTAAGTCTTCTGAGGAGCAGCTGAGAGAACTGGGGTCATTTAGCCTGGAGAAAAGAAGGCTCAGAGGAGACCTTACCACCCTCTAAATCTGAAAGGAGATCCTGGGGGGGGGAAGGGTCACTCTATTCTCCCAAGTAACAAGCAATAGGACAAGAAAAAAATGACCTCAAGTTGTGCCAGAGGAGGGTCTGTCTTGAATATTTGCATATGGATTTCATTACTAGAAAATCAGTAATCTGATTAAAACGAGATACAGTATTTATGGTTTCTGTACAAACTCTTGGGCATGCAACTTTTAAGAAGATTTCAGAAATATTGTTTGTGTAATCCAGCATTTGAAATGTGCTTTGTAAGCTTCTTGTGAGTATCAGCATTGTCAGTTTAAAAGTGGAATTAGCTAACAGACATTTTAAAGCACTTCTGTCTATCCAAATGGCATGTGAGCACCAAGAGAGCAATATTGATTGATAAAATATTTGTTGCTTTGTCTAGAATCTTTGGCACCAATTCATTGTCCTTACTGAAGAAAGGGTAGGCTAAAATTACATGAAACTAAGTTAAGTGGGAAAAGTAACTGCATTTGTGGGGCTATTTTATGTAATTATGTAAGTATGGATTGCTCGTACAAAGTATAAGTAGAGTGGCATTTTAAGGAGAAAATGAAGACTGAAAATAAAAAATTATTATAAAGTGATCTGATCCAGAAAGCTCACAAATTGATCTGTTACCCTAATAGTTTAAAAGAGAACTAAAAGCTTCTTTCTAGTTTAATTTATTAACAAAGGAAAACTTGGTATAGGAAGTTGTGAAGTATGAGGAAAAATTCTCTCCATTGAAAGAAACTGGAAAATAATTTTCTGTCTATCAAGGTCCAGGAGACATCTTTTCTGTCCTATAGGCACAGGTAAGCCTCAAACTGTCTGGCAGCAAATAAACAGGGAAAATTATGCACAAAATACATGTCTTCTTTAGACTCCAGATTAGGCAAGCTGACCTGCAGAGTCACCGCTTCAGAAGGAAGAATGGACACAGCCTAATGTGAGAAGCTTTGCAAATGCATTAGTCAGAGAGAAGTCACCAGGACAGGATTGAAAAATAACAGCAGCAGAGAGAGGGATCTGCTTTGTAGAGATTGGCTTTCTGAAGTTTTGCTTTCGGATATCATAGATGGCTAGAATTATTTGGAGCTTATCAAATCCCTTTCAGCCAGCAAAGTAAGCATTAGAGCATATGATATAACGAAGCAGTTAGTTTTCATGAAAAAGACCATGATATTTTATACCTGGAAAATACTATTTTCATAGTCCCAGATGTCAGCTACACTATACAGGCAGAAAACCAGTCATTCATCCTGCTGACATATTTCTCTGTGGTTTTTAAAATGGATATCTACTATTTCCTGCAAACATATGCATTAATTATCAGGCCTAGACTCCTCCTTTTTGAAAGTGTTTGGCTTCCTGCACAATTTAAAAAAAAATAATGAAGAAGTAAGTTCTTGTTGTTTTTACACTTGAAAGATAAAATTGCTCTAAGCGATGCAATTGGAAGAACTCTGAAAATTTTTCTTCTTCAGGTCTTTATATCTTCTTTTCTGTTGCAGTGGTAGCACAATTCTGAAGTCCCTATGCCATGACATATAAATCCAAGCCTGCCTGCCATGAGTTCATGGTTGTGTGTGCAAAGTAGAACACGTTGCTCAGTTTCTAGTCTTCTCTTGATGCAGTGAGTTTTTTTCAGTCAGGTTGTTCATTCCTGCCCACTATTGCTGCATGTTTGACTTCCGCTCAGCCTCTCTTCATGTGCATGTCCTCCTCTGGTAGGAAGGACAAATTACACATGTTTTGAGATGCAGAATAACTGTCTACTCAAGGAGTAACAGTGAAAAATAAGATTCAGTTTTCTTTCTCTTTTGAGTGTTGATTTTTGGCCTTGTATACCAGAGTAGGTCAGAAGGGCAGCATCAGGCCTTGTGGAGAAATAAAGGCAAAGACTGAGAGAAAAGTTTTGAAGAAGCAAGAGGTATTTAAAGGAAAGTGGAGGAGGGGAGTGAGGAGAAGGTGGTACAGAATATTTGACATGACTGAAAAAAAAATAGCATGGTGTTTTAACATATAATCTACCCTGCTTTGCTTTTGAATTGTCTTCGCAGTGTTATTACCTACTGGGAAAGACAGATTCTGAAACTGACTGCTGTCTCTTTTCCCTTTATTCTACTTCTTACTGGGAGAAAAAAAGGAATAAGAATCTGATGTTTGGAGTTATTTATGTCTCTTGTAACTTACATAATATGTATATGTCCTCTGTTGTTACTAGGACTTTCCATGTGCTATTCAAGGAGCTTTAAATGCTTTGTGTTCTCTATGTGTGGGACAGGAGTGATTATGCATACTTGGAGATGCAGGATAATTGTCTACTCAAGGAGTTAATGAAGCATAAAGTACAATTACTAAATTCATACCCTGAATTATTTTTCTGTAGCTTTCCTAGGTAGGCAAACCAGAAGAATTGTAGAGCTATCTTATACCTTTTAAATCAATACTATATCATGGAACATCTGCAGAACAACAGTCTGACCTACTTCATATGTAATAAAATGGTTTAATACCATCTTTTGGTCCTAGCACATAATAAGCAAAGTATTCTAAAGGTGGAATCATAATGGTTTTTAAAGGGATGTTTCTGTGTTATTTTCACAAATAGTAAAAAAAAAAACCTCCTGGATTTCCATAAGGAAATCTTATGCAGCTGTATGAAAACTGGAGGAGGAGATACAAAAGGAAACAGTTAGTCAAGTATTAAACTTTTTCATAATATTTTTTGAAGTGCCTAAAAGATTTTATTGAAGAATTTTCATTTTGTTGTTGATTTTTTTGTTGTTTGTTTACAAACAGCTGTCACAGTATATGCTAGGGTAAAGCCTAAACCCCTTCAACAAAACTTTAAAATGGAATTGTAACTTAACTGGCCAACAGTGTTTTGATTTCATCAATTTAATGTCTTACCATTTCTAGGGAATACAGATGTATTAAACTGAAAAAATGGGGTAATGCTTTTGTCAAATAAGCAGTCTGGTAATTGTGATGACATACTTCCATGAGTGGAACACTTTTCCAGACACACAGTGGTTCTTCAGCAGATTTCTGCCGTATGATTTAGACAAGTAGAAAAGTGTTTGTTGAACTAGCAAGGAAAAAGACCAATTTCTAGTATAGTAGGAAACATTTTTCTTGCAAATAAATGATCTGTACTGAGGTAGCAGTTTATCTGGCATTGAAGAACACAAGCTGTTTTCAGGATTTTTTAGCAGTTGAAAAAAACTATTAAAGCTAAATGTCTTCATGCACTGTGTTCACAAACTAACGTCAACAGTCCTACTTTTGTTTACTGAAAACACAGTTCAAGAGAGCATCCTTGTTCAGGAAAATACTGAAATACCAGCTGCTGTGAATAGAGATGACTTTAAATGCAAGTTCAACTTATCTGAAAGTAATGCTGGTATTTTCTACATATAAGAATATTACTAGTTATGTGTGGTACTTCTTTATTTATTAGTGGTGTTTCTTACTAGCCTTGCAGTAAGTGTATCTGAACAAACTACACACACAGCTCCGGATTATTTATCTCCTCATTACTTTTTCTAACTTTGTAAATGTTGTTGTAAGATGCAGTCCAAGTGCTGGGCACATACTAGAAATATTTACTTAGGTCAGAAAGCAGAGGAACTTAGTGTGTGTACTAGAGCAATTATTGATGTGCGTATTTTCAAATAATGATATAATCTGAAGTACAGGGAAACTGAAAGAGTTAATAAGCAAAGATAAAAAAAATACATGCCTCTGCTTAGACGTCTTGAACTCAATACCTGACATATTAATTTTGCATCTTGATTTTTGTTTCAGTTAATACTGATTTTTTGTGTGACAGGTTGTGTTTTTTTAAGTGGAGGATAGTTACTTTCAATAAGTGATATAGTTTTCAAAGCAGATCTTATCAAATATTCTCTATAAATATACCCTTCTTATAATTTTTATATAGATAATTTATTGTGACAATCATAACTGGAATACAGCTTTACAAAACAGTCAACAGCATCCATTACAAAAAATGTCCAGCAGCGCTTTTAGAATAAAAATATGTATGGACCGAGTAATCCTTTCCCGTCCTACCCATGCAAGCATGCATACTGCATGCTGAGTCACCCCAAGGCTATCTTTCTGTAGCATCTTAAAACTTGTTTGCACAGCTATGTCCCTGGATATTTTGTTCCAGGTGCACACAGAATACATGCGTTCATCTACCCACGCTTTCTAATGCAAGCTAAAATTCTCCTTTTTGCCTGTATGCATCATGCTTAGCCAAGACAACCAGCCCATCCCACTGGTTGTATATCCCTTATTCTGACTGCGTGACATGCATACCGTCTATTTAAGTTGCTACTTGTATTCTTCCATATGAGAAATATTTTCTTTTTTCTCCTGTAGAATATACTGGGAAATATCTAATTCACTATTGTGAATATTGCTCATGTTTTAGTTTCTTGCTGTGGGAAAAGATTAAGAGAATCTGCTAAAAGAACTAGAAAGCAAGGCAAAGACTTAAATAAGCGGCATATCAGCGAACAACTGCAATGCAGAAGTTAGCTGCTTGACACCAGCAGTTATTTTGAAAGCCTATGTAAAGATTCTGTAGGGAGCATCCCGTCTATTCCTCATATGTTGGAGATTTGCTTCTACTAGATTTGAATTTTGATGTATGTATTTGGCAGGCTTTTACCATTAACTTTCTATGTACCACTAGTACTATTGCTGTCAGTGGTACAGGCTGTGCATACTTATTCTCAGTGCAGTAGCTGTTCCGTTTGTTTAGGTAGTCCTTTATTAAAATATGAGTGATGTGCCCAGGCAATAGTAGGTTCTTCAATAATACCTTGAAAGCTGCAGAAGTAACTTTTCACTTTAACCTTGCTAGCACTGTACTTTTTGGAAGCGAAGAAATAATGTATAATACCAATCGACTGTCAACAAACCTGGAAAAGTTGATGTTACATCAATAAAAAATAACATAAAGTAGTGCTATTTTCACATTGCTACATAGTTCGTAAAGTAAAAAGCTCAGGAAGCCAGCCCAACTGAGGTGCTTCCTAGGACAGTCTCTAACGTCCTAGGAATAACACAGTTTCAGAGGAGTCACACTGTTCTACAAGGTAACCCAAGAATAGCTATACTTCATGTACCAGTACCTCATGTACTGGACTTTTAGTTTTCTCTTGAGACATCTGGCAATGTGCCATAACAGCCTGATGCCAAAAGTAAATGGCTTATGATCCCTAAACACCGTTACATATCTGCTACAGAGGTGTGTAAAGGTCTGTCAAAAATAGAAATCTGATCACAAGACTGAGACATCTTTTTTCAATTAGTTTGGTCACTGAAGTTTATCAGTTGTCACTGAAGTTTTGTCAGTCATCTTCATCCTGTCACAAGAAATCGTGATAAAGCTATTTCGCATGGATAGGCCTAGTTTCATGTGAAACGGGTGCAATGGTTTATTTTTTAGTCATTTTCTTTTTGACACTTTTGATTTAATATTGTCCATGTCGTTAAAAAAACCTCTGACATTTGCAAAAGTGCTTGAGAAGGAATTGGTTTATACCTCTGATGTAATGACATAGTGGGTTCCAGTATTCATGTTAATTTGTTCTGGTTCCAGAATAAAGTTAATTTGTAATTTGTTCTAGCTCCATGGTTGATTATTTCTAGGATGAGGGATGAAGGAATAAGGGCAAAGTGGGGAGAGACAAGTATAACTCTTCATGTCCTGGTTTAAACCCTGTATTTGTTGAACACTGTCATGTATTGTCTCACAAACAACTAACATCAGTTGCATGATCTTCAGTATATCATACTGAATATTTAAAATTAAGTTACCAGATCTATTTAAAAAGAGTTGCAGATCTGTTTTGGCTGGGACTAATTCTGTGACAGAACAGTCTGGAATGGATATGGACCAAAACTTAAGTAGACATATTACTTTAATTTTTTAGTAAGTTAGCATCCTGGTATTTTTTCCAGCATTCTGTAAGAATTAACGCTTGCTTTTAATGAAGATGCAACATGTTTATATGATCGTTACTGCTATGTATATAACCTGTTTTGCAAGACATGTGTGCTAACTGGGCCAACTGAGCCAGAAATGTTAACATGACCTTTTTATAGCGTATTAATTAACCAAGATTTGAGTTTCAAATGCAGAAACCTCAGTTGACTTAATCCCATGATACATAAGCTACAGACTTCAAGACAAATTCTTAAGTGCCCTAAGGCTAAGTCTGTGATAGTAAGATATAGCAGTAGATGTTTTGTTTGGATTATTTGAGTTTGCCTCCCTTTTGAATCTTTCTCCCTAAAATTTAGTAAGTTATTGGAATGTTTTGTAAACTAATTTTCTTTTGCATGGGTATGCTTACAACTGCAATAAATTTGTATGGCCCCAGTTATTTCAAGAGATGTCTATATCCCAGAATGTTATAAATAACAGATGCTTTAGCAATAATGGGTCTTCTGTCTCATGATGTTACTTAGGTATTATTCAGTTTCTACAGATTTCCCTTTCAGGTGTGGAACCTCAGTACAGCTTAGCTTCAGTCCTGTATTTGCATGCATTAGTCTCCTTACATAAAAAATGGGAAAAATTGTTATGCAAGGAAGATGGAAAGATGTTTGGTGAATCTGAAGAATGTCAGCATCATACATGGAGGTAGTTCTTGAAAAATGCATGCGCTGGGAAGGAAGTGTGACTGACAACTTAATTATTAACTCAGGAGCTAGTAGTTGTTTTGTGGAGTTTTAAAATTCATCCTTCTCCTATTGATACTGCTTGTTACTAAATCTTATGATGTGCTAGATGCTGTATAAATGCATGCTTATTATTTAAAAGCTAGCATTCACAAATTACACACCTGATAGTTTATGCCTGACGTAAGTAGAAAGTGTAGGTATTTTATAATGCAAATACGACAGAACTTTAACTGGAGAGGTGGTGTGGGGCATTTCTGTAATTCATCACCTGTTCTGTGCATTTAGGCTGTTTTCTAGAAATCCATTAAATATGATAGGAAGATGGATTGTAGTCTCTTTCTGAATGACATTATAATCAGTACACATAGTAATTAAGATCAACACACAGAAATGTCTTCAAGGTCCATCAGTTGGCTAGAAATTTGGAATAAGCTGAGGTGGGTGGAACCTAGTAATTTCAGAAAAACTTCTAGTTGTAGAAATATATTCAGCATATAGCAAATACTTTTCTAAACTTCTGATTTCTGTTATTATACATGTAATTTCTTCAAAACATGTTGAAGTTCGTAGCAATGTTTCTTAAATGAGAAGCAGGGGCTTTAGAGCTGTAAAATCAAACATCCATTTACAACAACATAACGGACAATATGGCTGTTTAATTAATGATACCCTCTGTGTGAGATCTCTGTGTTACTGTCTCTCAACTGTATACCAAATGGCACAAAATTTATTATTGTCATCATGTTCTCCTTTTTTAAAAGAGACTCTAATCCAAACAAAACACAGCAATACATAATATTTAAATGAAGATATGGCTATATTACTGTCAGTATATATTCTGTATCATAAAAACAACTTCAAACTGAAAGTGCAGATACCTGAAAAATACATCCCTTCTGTTCGCAAGTGTCGCTTGACAAATAGGCCATGGTGTCATGTGTTGAAGTACAGCATGGGAGAGCAATGACTTTGCAGTTCTCAAGCATTAAAGGAAATCCATTGAAGTCCAGAAGTTTGTGCACTAACCATGTCATTGCTGTCATGTTTCTATAAATATATTAGTGTCTTACATAAGTTTGAGTCTCAAAGAGGTGGAGAATTATTTACAAAATGGACACTAGGACTGTGAATGTAAATTTGTGTGTTTTCTGTATAAGGTCTGTAGTCAACCATCGAAAGATGCAAGAGTGCTGCTTCGTGCTACATTTATTTACGTTCTTCACAAATTTTTAATGGACTGCACAGTTAAACTTCTTTTTGTTTGAAACAGAAAACCCAGCAGCTGAAAAGATCCAAGATCTGAAATGTGTAGTCTCCTGTAATATTCTTTCTGGCACATGTCACGGGAAAATAAATGAGCCTGGTATCAGGTCCTGAAGTTTTATTAACACTTGAGTATTTTGAACCTGAAAGAGAAGCTTCAAATAATACATTCCTTTGAAATCCATGCCCAGAGAGAAGTTTGATTACAGCAGGCATTTGTCATCATTTTGGTTCAGTTTTTGTTACTTCCAGTGACTCTCTGTCATGAACTAGGGCCTTATTGTGAGGTATTGCAAGGCCAACATTTCTACTTTAATCTACACAAAGCAATAGAATTAAAAATAAAATAAAAACAAAACAAAACATGGACTGTCATTGTCATGTTCAATTAAATTTTACACTCAGAAAAATCAGATTAAAGTCCCTTTATAGATGGGAGTGGTAGTATCCTCTATTAGTACAGTACCTTAGCATTCATAAAACAATTGCTTCATATAACATTTTATGAAACTGTAGCTTTAGGGTTGGAATTTTGCCATGTATAGTATTCATTGCAGGCTAACTCTTTTGTGTTGGTCAAAATGGTTAATTATTCTGCAGAACAGTACAAGAAGAAAAAAATTGCTTTCTCCATGTTAAATGTTTTATAGATCTTTTTGCTTGAAAAGCTGTGGCACCTACAGACTTTGGAAGAGAGACTTGACATTTAGAAGAACATGGTCTTAGTAACAGAGACTGCCCTCCTGGAAAATCCACTCAGTTAAGTTATAAATCTTTGGAGCATTGCAGCTCATAGCAGCTTGTAGAATTTGCAAGAGTGAAAAAGCTGAAGCCTTATTAGTATTCAGCTTAAGTCTCCACTGCTCCCTGAGCTGACCAGACTTACTACAGCCACAGAACAAAGACCAAATCGGGGAGAGTGCTTCAGTGCAGAACTCATCCTGCTTGCCTGCTCTCCACATTTCTGGGCTGAGCTAGGGCTGGGCGTTGTAATTGAAAGAGCATTTGTCTATTCTTTGCTGGCACTAACCCTTTTGTTGATAATTTGGTATCATGACAAAGAAAGCTGTTTCCAAAGCTGAGCAGACAAAACTATACTGAAGGGAAGGAGATTGAGACAGGAAGGAATTAAAAGAATACAAACTGGAAGCTGTAAAAAAAAGAAACCCTAGGAGCTGCAGAAAGGTTGAAATTAAGAAGACAGGGATGAACTAAGGATCAAGAACAGTAGAACGAGGACTGTAAGACTAGATAGTCATCTTGGGAATAGAGACAGGGGAGGCTGAGTGTTACAACAAATTGTTCCCAGTTTCTGCTTAGTCAATCCAGGCTCACATCGATGATGGCTGAAGCAGAAGGAAGCTCTAAGAGTTAAACAGTAAGGTTTGCCCAGCCATGCCTAAAGGTGTGTTGGGCTGGAGCTGTTTAAAGGAGAGGAAATGGACTTGTTGAGCAGTTGGTTTCAAAAGCTTCTGAATGAATTGGACACTCTTCTGTGCCATCTTACAAAGTTTATAATAGGTATGATGAACATGGGATGGGCATGCATGATCAAGTTGCTCTCCTTCCAGTCATGATAATACAGTCTTCTTGGACAACTCCCATTACCTAGAGTGAACTGCTTAGCGCCAGTAGCTCTTGATGATCTGGATGTATACATATGTGTATGTACGTCTGTGTATAATCTCGTAAAATCTCTCTTATGTATATACACGTGTGTTTGTATATATATATAGGTGTATACTCTCACAAAATCTCTGATGCAGCCCCACTTAAGTACTGTGTGCGGTTTTGATTGCCTCAGTATAAGATGGACATCAAACTATTGGAGTGTGTCCAGGGGAGGGTGAACAAGATGGTGAAAGGTCTCAAAGAGAGACCTTTTGAGGAATGGCAGAGGTCACTTGGCTTGTTCAGCTTGAAGAGAAGGCTGTGGAGGGGACCTCTTCATAGTCAACTTCCTTAAGGAGGGAAGTGGAGGGGGAGGTGCAGATCTCCTCTCTCTGATGACCAGTGATAGGACACGAAGAAGTGGAATGAAGCTGAGTCAGGGGAAGTTCAAACAGTATGTTAGGAAAAGCTTCTTCACTGAGAGGGTGGTTGGTCACTGGAACAGATTCCCCGGGGAAGTGATCATGGCACCAAGCCTGTGAGAGTTCAAGGAGCATCTGAACATCGCTCTCAGTCATGTAGTTTAGTTTTAGGTAGTTTACGAGGAGCAGAGATTTGGATTTAAAGATCCATATGGGTCCCTTCCAACTTGAGATATTCTATGATTCTCTAAATATTTATGAGATTAGAGTGGAGAGTATGTAAAGTGCGACAGACTCCAAGAGTACTGGTTCTCGTGAAAAGCAGTGCCTTACTGACACATGTGCTGTGCAGTGGGCACCAGTTCTCACCAAGGGTGTTGGGTAGGAAATCCCCACTTTTAGGTTAGGACACCTCTTTGACAAAGGAATACTGACTCCAGCTTTGTGAGCTTCAGGGTGTTGAAGGAGATAGAACAGCATAAATTTGTTTCCATCCTTTTAGAGTGACTTGGATTGAAAGGGCTGAGGACCACATGAGGCTCTGGGGTTAGGAAGAAACATCAACGTATTGGCAGCCAAAAGTGTTCAAAAATCCTGCCCAGCCGTTGATGAGGACAAGGTTCCTAAGAAGAGATTCAGTTGTTCACAGCTTAGTAGCCAGATATGTATATAAAACCACTATGACTTGGAGATGTAGGACAAGCCTGTTTGTGTAACTAGTCATTCCCTTTGCAATCAAGATTGTACCCTCTATCTCCAGAAATTCATTTAAACAAATGTATGGCTCAGCAAAAGCATAGCGCTTTTTTTATGGTTTCAAGTTAGAACACAGCAAGTGTCACATTTTCTAAATTACTGTTTGCATACCTGTGATTTGTAGCAGGTACCATTTGCCTAGAAATTAGGAACACAATTTAAATGTGCAAGAATCAACATTTTATATTTAGTGTTATTAGTTAAATAGAACTGCTGTGAATGCATGGAATGCATAAGAAAATAACATGTTTTCTACTGACAGTCCAAACACAATGAAATTCTTAAATCTCTAGCTAGGGCAGCTTTCACAGTACACTGCTTACCTATTGCCACAGGTACTACAAGATGAATGAATACCAAAAACATGGCAAATAAAAATCTTAAATTCTTATTTGCACTCTAAAAGATTTTCTGTTGCTTCTGAGTAAATACACTCCCGATATAAGAAAAGTGGAGAGTTTCTTTATTGCCTCCTATTTCCACCATATTTTGCTATTGTGAATGTTAGTAAGGTGGTGCAGGACATTCCTTAGCTATTCAAGAGTTGTCCATAATTCAATGCATTTATTTTTATTTACAAAAAATTTTTCATTAAGTTCTTAGAAAAATCTAGAAGTGTGTTTGTGTGCCCAGGAATCATGTCCGGGCTTTAAATGTGAAGTGGTGCTGTTGTCAAGGTTTAGGTTCAATCCACCAGACCTACAACAGACGCTCTCTGTTAACCCCTCTTTCCTGCCTCCAAAAAGAGGAAGAGAAAGAGGATAAGGGAGAGAGACTTATGGTTGCTCCCCCTCCCAAATGGGAGAGGAAGGGAATGAGAGAGACGCTTTCCGATTAGAAAAGAAAACTAAAACAGCTGTAATTAAGATAACAGTACTAAAATGGAATATATACAAATATATACAAGACCAGTATCAAACCCAGCCTCCCTCTGATGGCAATTACATCACTGTCACCACTGAGGCTGTGGAGCAGTCACTGGGAATGTCCCAGACTGTGCTCAGCAGCAGATGGGAACCGTGTTCAGGAGCTGGGTTCAGGAACACACAAATAAGGATCAAAGGTATGAGATGGTCCAAGAAGGGAAGGCCAAGTGGAAGGGTCCAAGAAGGCAGAGGACCTGAAAGGGAAGCAAAGGCCAGTGGAAGGGCCAATGGGAAGGAAAAAAAGGGCTGAGACCCTCGTGATCTCTCAGCTTTGTACTGGATATGACGTATATGGGAGGGAATATCTCACTGGTCAGTTTAGGGTCACATGTCCTGGCCACTCCTCCCCACAGGTGCAGCCTTTCACTTTCTGCACCCCCTGATGTGGTACACAAGAGTTAGCAGTGACCTTGGTCTGCACACCAATCCTTGGTAGTAACTCTAAACATGAAGCGCTACCACTGCTAGAAGCAGACACTGTCTGCAAAAACATGCTGTTAGCTTCAGAAAGTGCAGTTAGTTAGCAGAGACTCAGATGAAAAGTAAAATTACTGAAAAGAATTGGTTTGGTTCTAACTCAAACCAGGACAGCTGTGGATGCTGGGACTTTAGAATTTAGTCACAGATGCCTGTGATACAGCATCTTTTCCCTTTTCTTTCTGACAGAAATGCATAATCTGATGTTTGTTTGGGAACTCTTCTTCCTTTCCTTGGAGCTATACTGAAATAACAGCAAATCAAATCCTGGCCTAATTTTTGATCTGCTTTTTAAGTAAGTAGATGGTAAATGGCCTTCTGTATTTTACCTTGAAATATTTGTGAAAAAACACTGTTCAGTGTTTAGGGAGTGCTTACCCTGAGGATGTTACATCTCAGAGGGGGCTTGCTAAAGCCACTGTCCATGTAGGTAGGATAGACGACCGACTTATAGCCAGACTTTTTAGATTAAGGAATGGAAGATTACTTTCAGAGTTAAAGGCCTCATCTTTAAACTGCTTCCTGGATTTCTCAGGAGACAGTGGGCTTGGCTGATCATTAGTTTTGGGATCTCGAAAAAGTGGCAAACTGCACTGTGTGTCCTACTCGGCATCCAGAAAGATCTGGCTCTGGGAATTTAAATTGCATTGTTACAGGCTTTTGGTGCAATACAGGAAAAGGCTATTGAAGTGCTTTATAACCCACCTGACTGGTGTTAGGTTCTTGGCAGTCACACAACATTCATTTATTGAATATGATATTATTATCATAATAGAGTCATATTATTGTTTCTGAGCAGTTTGTGACTATTTCTACCATCTTGTAGAATAGCAATGCTGTGACAGAATTAATTCTCTACCATATGCAGGTATTACAGCATGAAGCATTTCACAATATTTGGTCAGTTATTTCTAATAATTAGTTAGTGTCTATCATTTCTGTGACAACATTGGCTTTTAGCTGATGTAACGCCTTCTTCAAGGGGGCCCCTGAGTAGGTCCCAGTAGGGTGCTCATCTTCCTGTGCCGTGCAGCACCTTGTTACAGTTTTTGCTGAATACCACTGGTCTTTTGACTCTTCCTTTGAGGATCTGTTGACTACGAAGATCTATTTGAGTCCTGATTGGTCTCTTTAGATCTGCTTGCTGTACTACAGAGCTGGGAAAAATGCCTTTCTGTTGTGTTTTCTGGTGTGTCCAATTTTGGTAAATGGACCTAGAGTAAATGCCAATTATCAATGCAATGTAATGCATTAGACTGATTAATGCAGCCATTCATACCCAGATTGTGCACCACCTCGCTAATTAAAGACAACTTTACAGGTTCTTGAGAAGAAACACATTTGATAGGCTAAATCATCATAGTTTTTCTTTTATGGAGATAATAACTGAGAGGTTTTTGTATTCTTTTCTTATATTATTTTTTTTGTCACATGGAATTACCCATTTCAATCTGTTTTGACTATAATCAGCAAGGGGACACATAAGTATGAGATAGTGGAAAGTTCTGAAGGCTAATCCATGGTGTGATTAGGATACAAAACTATTGTTTGTGACTGATAACTAACCTTGCAATTCAGGGTATCAGTAGAGCCAACTAAACTTGAGATAAGTATTTCAGAGAAATGTTTTGCAAAGTGCTTGAGGGTCATCAAGCATTCTTCATTGTGGAGACTGGGACTGAGTAGTAACACTGGGAAAAGGGAGGGTATCCTTCTTCTCTTCACATATGCAAAGAATTTATAATGCTAGAATTTGGACTTAGTCTCAGCATCTATTGCACTGCTACCAAAGGGGAAAATCTGACAGCCTCATCAGTATTCTGTCAAAGCATTTGATTTGTTGAACATACTGATACAACACATCAGTGTCATTAGCAGTGACACGCCTTTTGCTTCCAAACTGAATGCATGCCATTTAGGTTTATTTCTAATGCTTGTTATTAGAGTTAAATAGGTAAATGTTATTTTAAAAGATGCTCCTAAAATTTAATTATTATTTCAAAGCTGTTTTAATCATGTTTATAAATGCTAAAATGTTATGAATTGAACAATTGAATGAATCATTCTATCATTGTGTAATTAAGACTGACTAAAAGTAAAATTATATTTTAATGGCCTGCTTCTTATCCTATCAAGGCCAACAGTAAGACTCTTATTGACGTCAGAATGTGCAGGATTAGGCCTTAATATGATCTGCCTTTTTTTGTGAGTAACCCCAACATAGAATATTGTCCTTTTTTTAAATATAAATGTTTAGCTGACTGTTTAGTTGATCATTCAAAGCCCATAAATGGAACAAATGCTTCTGAGCTAACATATTTTTCTTAAAATCTAGCAGATATTGTTTTTTCAACCCTGAAAACAGATTATTAAAATGTCAATCCTATTGCCCAAGGTTTGTATATCTAACTATATCACTAATTGTTACTAAAATACTAACTTTTTTTGTATGTTTTGGATTATTTAGTGGGAACAACTTTAAAATTACCTGCCTTGCTTTGAGATGCATCTACCTCTGATGATGGTACACAGTTGAGTGAAGCTCAGTGTCATTTCAAGGCACCAAGCTAGACTCAGCCATTGTGGGGGCAGCTCTGATCTCTATTTGCTGGTGCAAGTTTAGATTCACACAGCTGGAAATCTCAGTAGAATATCAAAAAGATAACCACAGCAGAGTGTGATTTGTCTCAGGGACATTAAAAATATCAGGCCAAAGGACTGTGGTAAAGTATGGAACTCAGAAGAGGAATGTTATTGCTGTTGGGGTTCACAGACCTCCAGTCCTAAAAGACATGCTATGAGCATGTGAATTACTTTTGTTTTCAACTCCTGAAACAGAAAAGACAAAAACACTGGTTTTCTATTTAATGAGATGAAAGAAAACAAATATGACATTTGTTTGATGCTGTGTAGCTTTTTATGCTGATGATTCCTTTTATGCATTTGTGTGAAAAGCATAGAAAGGGAAGCATCTGCTTTATATTACTCCAAAGCTGGATTTCTCACTCCCCTCTTCTAATGATTCATCATTGCTTTTCACAACTAACTAAACACAATCCTAATATGTAAGTGTTTTATACAAAATGAATTTGATCCAACTAGGAAGAACTGAGAAAGATCAAATGCTGAATATTCTATATAGGTAGCGGTTAAGTTATCTGAGAATGTAAGAAGTTTTATTTCAAATTCTTGGCCTGACTCAGGTGGGCTTTGAAGTTGTGCTTTCTGTATCTTAGTGATTTCTTGGACTATGGAATTAAGAGGGACAAGGAAAAGAAGAAGAAACAATAGAAATCACAAATTGCTTTTCTGACAGCTTTATGCAAACAAAATGCCAGCCAAAAATCACTGACATATTCTCAAACACATTTAGAATGACTAAAACTGTTTTTTTTTCTAAAAGGTGCTTTCTTTGTCAGAAAGTGTCTCATTTCTAAATAGAAGTAGTTATCTCTTATGAATCTTGTAATCTAAACATTGAAGCTATAGTGTAAGCAAAGAGTCTGTGTGAATCTGTATCTTAATAAAAAATACTATTTTGCATCTGTAGTTGATGTTAAAAAATACATGTTTTTTGGAAGGTTTTATATCTGTGAGACATTCCTTAAAATGAAACAAGAAATAATGGTGGGACATTTTTCCTGTGAAGGGGAATATTAGAGCATAAAATAGATCATGTGTTTTTGTAACTGAGACTAAATCAGAGATCAAAATATATGTTATAGGAAGCTCTTTCTTTCCAAATACTTAATCTGAAAGGGCATTGCTGTGTGCATGATTTTGTAGCTGTTGTAATGTACTACATTCGGTTTATTCAATTCATTAAATACATTTTTTCTTATGGAACATTTTAAAATGAAAAATTCTGTGCAGCTGACTCTCAGTGTAACTGTGGTGTTAATTCTAAACCTGTATTTTTAGGTTTTAACAGTATAATCCAAGATAAAAAGAATGCATACCTGCAAGAAACTTTACAGCAGAGTTGACATGTACAACCTTTCTGTAAACAGGGACAGAGATCTGTCACCCAGCTGGTCAATTCACAGGTATCAGAAGTGTAGTTTAGAGAGAAGAGTAGTCAAGACAACTGGAATGAGAATGATTTCTTCAGTTCATTATTCAGTGTGCATCTTATGTCAGACTGCAAAGGAAATAGACATAATTCAAAATTAATCTTTTCTAGTTCAGAATGAAAAACAAAAAACTGAAAGAGCAGTCTAATTGTAATCTATTATTTTCTATTCTCTCCTCTATTTCTTTGGAATCAAAGTTTTAAAAACACCAGTGAAGGTATCTAAACAAGCCCTTAAACCTAGGTAATTTGTTTCATCTGACTTTAACATGTGTTACATATTGTGCATTTAAAAATGAGTGAAGTATCTAGGCCAATAATAAACCATACATATAGACAAAGAGAACACTGGTTTAAGGTCGTTGTGTCAAGTGCAGCAAAATACTCTGTTTATAGCATGTCAGAAATGTCTTTACAATTAACACTAATTACTGAGAAAAAAATCAAAACAGCAGCTTTAAGGAAGGACACGTTTTGGTGCAAGATCAAAGTCATGTCTCTACAGAATAGCAAAGCTATTTAATTGCACTGAAGTGCTAATTGGATTTTGAGGTTCTTTCATGTGTTTCCCCCAATTAGCCAGTCATCCCTGACCAAATCCACCTAAGAAGAGATTATGAGTTTTAAAACTTTTGTCTGCACAATTGTAACTGGGAGTACCTGTGTAAAAACAGTAGTGTGTTCTTTTTATGTAAATTGAGGTCCTTCAGGTCATGTTACTAGGCTTGCAGGGATGAATAGACAAGGATCAAAGCAACCCCACACTATGTGGTAAACAATTATCTAGATATTCTATCATGTAGGTATTCATAGAAGAAAACAGAAAAGCTAGAGCTACCCCCCTTTTTTGTTGCTTAGTTCTTTGGTACATACAGTTTAGAGAGAGATTTTGATGCCTGAAGAAAGTCTTGTCTTCAGAGGCTTTATTTGTGTTCTGCATTGCTATTAATTAGACAGAATTATTTACTTTTAGTATTTTTTAGGGAAAATCTGCAGTCTTTTCCTAACTTTTAAAGTCATTTAATTTGTATTTTTCATACTTGTAAAAAGTACTGCATTTATTTTTTTCACTAGCCTTATTTATGACTTTTAATTAACATAATACACATTTACAAAAGCACAAAAAGTCAAGATAGTAGTGACAATTTATAAAACTCATACCGTTTCAGAGCAGCTGTCATTGTTCCATAGTTGTAATATGTCATGTACTCATGAACCGTAATCTCTCTAGGCAAGGGGCAGATGCACTGCTTTCCTAACATGATTTCTTGTCTGTCCTGAATATTCTTACATCTTCCTCCTCCGGATGCTTAGACAACTTGCTCTCATCCAGTCATAACTGTAGTGAGATTTTGAGAAAGCAGAGACTTTTCAGCCTGACAAAGAGAGACAGAAAGCAGATTTGTCTAGGCAGGGATGTAGTGAAGCCCTAAATCAATATGCTTTTTTTTGTCTGTGACTCACTGAGATGGGAGAGTGACATCCTTTTAGAACTCTGTATGAAATCCCATCAGAAATTGCTCCCTACTGATATTTTCCTAATACAGCAAAATAACTTGTGTAAACCAGAGTCCCCTCAGCTTACTAAGATCTTGCCATGTATTGTGGTGCTGGGTTTCATCACATGGCTACTGTCCAAGTTAGCCTACTTGAATTCTCTGTATTCACACTGTAAAATCCTGCTTCTAGAGTCACTCCTGGATTCTGCTGTCTTCTTCCCTGTGTGCTACAGAGTCCCTGGGATGAGTCCAGTGGGTTTTGTACTTCTTTAGGATGAGTTTTTCTCCTCAGTTAATCAGATAATTGTAGCAGACTTGGACCCTTTGTGTGTGCAGAGGAGTAATTGTGGAGAGGTAGAGCGAGGTGATCAGTAGTCAGGAGCTTTAAGGTTAGATGCGGGAAGGGACTTCGGTGCAAACCAACTGGGTGCTGCAACATCTGCATTTTGAGACCGTGTACAGAAGGGACTGAAGATTCATGGAATCACAAGAGTGAATAGGAACCAGCATAGTTCTGTTACCCTTGGATTAGAGAAAAACATTTGAGTTTGATGGCAAGTGTCCTACTTCCCTCATAAGTTTGTGCATTAAACATGCAATTTATATTAAACAGGCACTGATATGATGTAACACAGATGCAGAGTTTTTTCCTCAAACTATAGGATTTACTATTGCCATTGGTTACTTGGTAAATTACAGGATTTACTGTTGCTCTGATGGTTGCTTGAAATCAAAGTACTCCATCAAGCAAACATCCTTTACTTGTCGTGGTACTACACACTTGACATTTTACTGCGATTAAGGTCTTTCACCCAAGGCTCCCATAATTTGAGAGGCAAGATAAGCAGAATGCCTGCAATGCTGATTTCAGTATTGTTTTTTTTCTTTCAGAGCGTTGCAAGACAATATATTCCTGATTAGTCATTTGAATATTTGCTTAACTTTAAGGGAACATATAGTTCCCTTGAAAACATTTTCTTTAAAGTTTTTGAATTGAGTTTGAATTTTAGAAATGTTTGATTTTTAAGAAACTGTTAACTTCACCTTGTAAGACCTAGTTTCATTACTTCTTGACTTTGAGAAGACACCCAACCAAGAATATCACTGGAATGAGTTGCATAGGACTGGCATGGAAAATACATACTGGCATGTGAAGTGTTCTTAGCGTTCTTGAGTTGTAGTTTCTTTTTATTGCTCTCAAACAAAAAGCTACTATGCTATGTAGAGAGAAATGTGAGAACTTCAGAGCTCAAAGTACTTGATTTGCTTACCAGACTAGACCAATAGTCCAATAAATCCTTCATCTAAGAATAACTAGGATCACATACTTTACAAGAAGATAAAAAGGAAATAACATGTCTGTAGAGGAGGATTAATTCTAACCTCAGCCTGTTAGCAGTCAAGCTATAGCAGTTCTAAGAAGTTGTGACATGAGGAATTCAATGCTATACTGTAATATTAACATAGTCCAGTTGTTTATTTTAATATTTTAATCATACTTTTCTGTTGATTACGTATTTTATATTTATAATGAAAAGTAAATAATGTCACTGCTTACTCTTTTGAAAGTACTTTAAAAAGTATATAGACTATGCACTGAGCTGTGTAAATAGTATTGTTACTAAATTTACCATTCTGTAACTTTTTGTGTTTTATCTGCCTATAGTTGTTGTTACCTTACATTAACAGGAAATTGGTTTAAGATTACAGTCTTAGTACACTGTTCATTTCTACATATAGCATTACATTCAGTGCTTTTACTTAATAACATCTGAAGTTCTTCTAGATAAAACATGCTCTAACTATATGCATATATAAATCTGACAGTATGAACTGTATCCCTACCACATGCTGTATGGCTATGTTTATCCTTTTTAAAAATTAGAACTCTTATTTATCATAAAATGAATCATAGAATAATAGAATGCATTGGGTTGGAATGTCCAACCCCCCTGCAGTCAGCAGGGATGTCTTTAACTAGATCAGTTGCTCAGAGCCGCATCAAGCCTGGCCTTGGATGTCTCCTGGGATGGGGCCTCCACCACCTCTTTGGGCAACCTGGTCCAGTGTTCCACCACACCCATAGTGAAGAACTTCCTCCTGATGTCTAATCTAAATCTAGCCTCTTCCAGTTTGAACCCATTACCCCTTGCCATATCATTACCCTCATAAAATGTCCCTCCTCAGCTTTCTTGTAGACCCCCTTCAGATACTGGAAGGTGACTCTAAGGTCTCCTCTCAGTCTGTCTTTGTAGGAGAGGTGCTGCAGCCCTCTGATAATTTTTGTGGCCCTCTTCTGGACTTGCTTCATCAGGTCCATGTCCTTCTTGTGTTGATGGTTCCAGAGCTGGACACAGTACTCCAGGTGAGGTTTCACCAGAGCAGTGTAGAGGGTGTCCTGGTTTGAAGGACAGGTGTCTACCAGGGAAGGCAGGAACCTCCCTTGGGATAGGAAATGCAAACCCCTTCCCTCCAAATTATTGCAAATTTAGAATCAACGGGCTCTCAGGCAAGGATATGGGGGTAGGAATAACAGTTCTTTACTTATATATATATATATATTAAAACAGGTGAGCAATAACTAAATATAAACATTAACGGCAAAGCACAGTCAGAAAGAACCCGGTCCCAACCCTCTGGCCTGAGGGCACTTTCCTTCGGTGCAG
>JAVFHW010055231.1:0-10433 GCA_032159205.1 Eurystomus glaucurus suahelicus | reverse complement strand
GCTTCTGGAGTCGTGGATACAAAGGCTCCGAAGCCAACTACACTCCAGCCGAGAAGGAGATACTGGCAGCATATGAAGGAGTTTGAGCTGCCTCAGAGGTGGTCGGTACTGAAGCACAGCTCCTCCTGGCACCCCGACTGCCAGTGCTGGGCTGGATGTTCAAAGGAAGGGACTCATCTACACACCATGCAACAGATGCTACGTGGAGTAAGTGGGTCACACTAATTACACAACGGGCTCGGATAGGGAACCTCACTCGCCCAGGAATACTGGAGGTGATCACGAACTGGCCAGAGGGCAAAGATTTTGGGATGCCACCACAGAAGAAGGTGACATGAGCTGAGGAGGCCCCACCATATACCAAGCTGCCAGATGAGGAGAAGCGCTATGCCTTGTTTACTGATGCCTCTTGCCGCATTGTGGGAAAACATTGATGATGGAAAGCTGCTGTGTGGAGCCCCACATGATGAGTTGCCGAAGCCACTGAGGGACAGGGTGAGTCAAGCCAGTTTGCAGAGGTGAAAGCCATCCAGCTTGCTCTAGATATTGCTGAGCGAAAAGGGTGGCCAAAGCTTTACTTCTACACTGACTCATGGATGGTGGCAAATGCTCTGTGGGGGTGGCTGCAGCAGTGGAAAGAGAGCAACTGGCAGCGTAGAGGGAAACCCACCTGGGCCGCTGGACTATGGCAGGATATTGCGGCTCGGGTGGAGAACCTAGCTGTGAAGGGCCACCATGTGGATGCTCATGTACCCAAGAGTTGGGCCACTGAAGAACATCAGAAAAACCAGCAGGTGGACCAGGCTGCCAAGATTAGGGTGGCTCAGGTGGATTTGGACTGGGAGCGCAAGGGTGAATTATTTCTTGCCCGGTGGGCCCATGAGACCTCGGGTCACCAAGGAAGGGATGGGACATATAAATGGGCTCGAGATCGAGCGGTGGATCTGACCATAGATGCCATCACGGAGGTCATACATGAATGTGAAATATGTGCTGTGATCAAGCAAGCCAAACGAATGAAACCCCAGTGGTATGGAGGACGATGGTTGAAATATAAATACGGAGAGGCCTGGCAGATTGACTACATCACACTGCCACAGACCTGTCAAGGAAAGCACTATGTGCTTATGATGGTGGAAGTAACCACTGGGTGGCTAGAAACATACCTCAATGCTGTTGAAGTGGCATTAGTCTGCCTTGCAAGCGAACACCCTAATTTATTCAAGGTTGTTAATGTGTGAGCTGTTCCTACTGGTGATATTAAGCTGTTATTTAGAACATGCTGCTGTGGAAACAATCCTTGACTTTTTAATCACTCCACATTCTTCTCATGGTTGCCTTGTGCCTCCCCAAATTCTCACAACTCTCTTGTTTTTAACCAAACTCACACATGATCAAAGGGGCTTTGTAAAATTTTACATTTTGTATTTTCTGACATTTCCCCCTTTCCTTAATAAGAAACTCTGAGGTTACATTAGACAGCACCTATCCTACAATATGAGCAGTCCGAACAGATTGAGTTAATGCTGCTGTTGTTATAGCTGCAGATGCTAAAAATCAAAACTGCCGACACTATATCACAGATCAACCATCCCAAAAACCTTCTTGTGCATTTTTTTCCTTCTTCAATTTCCTCCTTTAGTATTTTGGCTAAGTGCCCTAAATTATCTTGCGCTTCCCAATTACAGGTGAGGTTAAGAGGAACCCACACTTCCGCTCTCCTGCAAAAGAGAACTAAATACGTCCAATTGTGATCTTACATGTCAGTATAGCTAGTATAACTCTTAAAAGTCTAATTACTACTAGATTACTGATAAAAGCTATTTACTATTGGTACATCAATATAGCTACTGCAACTCTTAAAAACCTAATTACTGTTAGATAACTGATAAGATCTATTCACTATCGATACATCAATATATGTGATAAAACTCTTAAAAACTTAATTACTATTAGATAACTGATAAAACTATTCATTATTGATATATTAATAACAATATGGCAAATTCAGCAGCTGCGATTGGCAAATGAATAATATCAGCGTCTTGACCTAGAAGTTCTTGGCTACGCAGCCGCCCTATACCTGTCAGTTGTGATAAACTGTCCATGACCTGTGTGGTACAAAGATTGCAATACTCGCAATTCCACACAGCAAATTGAGATGAAGACAGAACCAAACGCAACAGAGAATGAAAATCACTCGGAGTCATAACAAAAATTCTCCGATAGCCTGAACAAGGTTAATTGTATATCATGACTGTAGACCAAAGTCCTTTATCAAACGGCGTATTTCCTTCACCGCATCATAAGGTAACTGAGCATGTTCAGGTGGTTTGTTTTGTTTACACCGAACTGGAAAATCTTGCAACATTTGCACATCTCCAGTCCGTAAGGCTTCTCAGTGACATTCTTCTAAGCAGTTAGTCAAAGTGGATGTAATGTCTGTTTTGCAATCAGCATTTCCAAAACTAGCAGGAGATGGTGGGGGAGGAGGAGGAGGTTTAACAATAGATTGCTGAGAAATGGAGGGCAAAGTACCCTTCTGGACCTGTGTCAGTATTTGCTCCGCGGTCAGAGCTGTAGCTATCATAGATTTTACCAGTGTGAGCTGGAGATACAAATCCGACTCATCTTCCAGGTTTACTGATCCCCGTATCGAAAGAATCATCAGGATCAGCATCAGAATCAACAGCAATGAAGCACTGAGGTGATGTGTCTCTAGTTAAAGCATCGTAAACAAGCTCTACCTTCTGTGTCAACTTGGTCTTACAGTCTGCAGGTTCAATAGTCTCTGCAGTTTGTCCACAAGCAGTTGTAACAGTGTTATCAGTATCTGCATCAGCAACAGCTTGCTCATCAGGGAGCATTGCCCTCAAAGAGGTATAGACCACTCTCCAAGTAATTAACAAATCAAGATCAAAGTCTTCCTGCTCTGTCTGTTGCTGCTGTAAACATTCTCCAGCCAGTTGCCAGGCTTGGGCATCATAAATGCCAGTCTCTGAAAACCATGGACATGACTCCCACACCCAAACAAGCAGCTTCACTAACCGCAAAGGGGAAAGCTTAAACCCTTGTTCTTTATTAATAAGAAGTAATATTTCCTTATGCATTTGCTGAGACTTAGTTACAGATCGCCCCATTTCTTAAGGCAAAATTTCCCAGACGCTCACCATACTGTCCTGCAGTCAATGACAATTATCGGAGCTCCTCAGTGACGATACCAAACCAATTTGGCTGAGGGGGTGCACCACCAGTATTTGTCACTGTGTCGTTACTTCAGCAGCTAAAATCACATCTGAGCTACAGCAGCGGATCCCAGCCCATGCTTAGTAGCCAAAGTACACAATTCAGTCAGTACTTGCCATTTAAATGGCTCATGACAATCTGGCACCTGCCCGTTACCCTGCAATACTGGATAGGCTTCCAATAAGTTCACGTGTCAGTTCACCGCTGCTCGTTAACGGTGCTATAGGGGTGTCTATGCAATCTGCGGCTTCCATATCCTCACTTGCTACAGCCAGCAATTTCATTTTTCTCCAAAAGACGACAGGATCATGAACTGACACAGTAGCAGAGGCAGGTTGAAAAGTAAACACGTCCTCTGGCAGCCCAGCAGGGCGGTGGCAGTCAGCTCCTCCTGTGCTGGATTCTCTTAAATAAACAAACAGTGGCGATTCTCGAGGGCGCTTGGGTCTAGTTACCAGGGCAGAACTATTGGTGATCTGCACCCCCCCATCACTGTCCCAGTGATCATCTGGCAGCAGAGGTGGGTACAATGACAAGCCAAAATTACTGGCAGAGTGCTCAGGCTCAATAACCAGGTGGAAAGGGTTTGTTGGGGCAGGAGGTGTCGGACAGGGTGGCAGTTGGGATGCTGAGGGGGCAGAAGGTGTGACTTCCTTCTCCCTCTATTTTTCTGTCCCAGATCCCTCTTGCACTTTTTCATCCCCAACACCCTTCACTCTTGTTTCCATTTCCCTTTCACTCTTAACAGCTTTTAATGTCCTAGGATTAGTCTCCATGTTGTTAATAAGTCTTTGGTGGTATTGCTTTCATGGGAGGTGCTATCAAACAGCAATTGTCCAATTCCCTCCCATGTGGAGATGCTAAAATTGTTTGTTGATATAGCTTCGACCCCTTGACTCTTACAACACAATAACAGTCTATGAAGCAGATGCTTAAGTCCCCTTCTTTCCAGCATAAGCGACCAAATGTTAGCAATGGCCTTTTTTTCCTGTGACACGTTAGCACCTATGTTCCCAGTGGCTCACCTTCTCCAAGGCGTACAATCACTTGGTCCAGACCAGGCAGCTCTCCACGCTGCTCTCCTTCGCTGGGCTCTGTCTCTGCTGCTCTCCTCACAGCCGGCTATTGTTGCATCACGTCAGGGTCACCAGATGTCATAGTTGAGACGGACACGACACTGGACAAGTTAAGCAGCGATAGCAGCAATAGCAGCAATAGCCAACTTTATTTTGTACAGGTCTACTTTTATACTCTCTAGCTTTAGCTCTAAACCATCGTGTCACACAATAATTGGTTTTTGCTCGTTACTGACATTCTCTTATTGGTTAACATTTCTTGCCTACGTGTCTTCATTAGTTTCTGCCAACATCATCCTTTTACGTTCTTCAAATTCCTCAAAAGCTGTTAATATTCTTTCAAGGGTACAGCTTGATCTTGTCCAGGTCAAAGCTTTCTGTGAGGCCTGCAGGCCAGCTGTTGGCCCCCACAGTTGTTAATTGCCCATCTTCAGGAAACTAGAGAGTTTTGTTATACTCCTTTGTATCTGCCTGTCGTGGGATCATAGATTCAATCATGTCTAGGTTTTTACAAAAAAGTAGATGATCACATCCTTGATATATTTCTTGGCAGTTCTCCTCAAGCTATTAGATTTCTTTAACTTAGTGTTCTGGATGCAATGCTGACTCCTCCATAAGCAGTTCCTAAATACCTTACCTGTTGCGGAGGGCTGGAATTGTAACAATCGGTTTCTACTAGCATTGATGGTTGCAGCCTCACTGCCTCTAAATAAGACATCAAGAAAAGGAGATTGGGTGGGAGAAGAGAGGTGATGAGGAGGGCTGGCAACAAGATTATTAAAGTATCTTAGGAGAATGTGAAAGGCTCAATTTGAGATTTTTAGAAATCAATTACACAATGTTTATCTCTGTCTCTTTTCTCATTCAATGTCTCTGTCCTTCTTATTTCCCTCATGGCAGTAAAGTTGTTTAAATGTATTTAGGTAAAGACAAAAAGTGTTAAAGCGTGTGTGTACATGTGTATAGGTAGCCACAAACAAATACACAAGGTCTAAAACTCCTAGCTAAAATACTGAAGAGTAAAATGATGCCTTATAGAGAAATACTAGCTTTTTGAACAGATACTTTTAAGTCATGAGAATGACTTCAATTTAAATTTTCTAAAATGACAGAAATATAGTGCAGTCTGTCAGATCATTTCAAAGTGAAAGTATTAATCAGACATTCTGGGGTGACATAGATTGTGATTGTTCTGAATTATTTGAGAAGTTCAGAGTCCCAAAAAGCTATGCATTCCTCAGCAGCATCCTTTCTTCACAGGTACTGAAATGATCACATACTTTCTTCTGTCTAATGATATAAATACTAGCTGCCATTACATTTCCCTCACTTCAACCTGCCCTGGATAAGCTTTGCATGCAACTCCATGAAGGCTCACTTCTCAAAATAACCTTTCCCCATAAAATTTTCTTGTATATAATCTATTGCCACTTGCTATTAGCTACTCACCACTGCTGTCCAAGTTAGTATTGGAAAAATGCTGAAAAATTCTGCTGTTTCTTGAGTCTACAAAATGTTATGGGATGTGATAAAACAAAAAAGACAAGCTTTGTTAAATGTTTTGCTTAGGATCTAGATTGTTACTCATAAATGAGAAAAAATAACTGCTCAAGCAGTCTGCATATTCAAAAATGCATACACAGGTGGAGGGTGGAGGATTTTGTTTTCTTTTTAGATGATCAAACTTTTCCTGGCTATAGTCATAGCATACCATTTCACTTAGGTCCAGAAGCAGTATCCTCACATTTTCCTGCATTTGTATGCATTTCTCTTATGATCCTAGAGGCTTTTCTGCCATTTTGTGTTCTGAACAAACTGCTCTGTATCTGTAGCGAGAGAACTCACATTCCATATATATATATATTTCTTATAACGGCAGATTTTTTTTTTAATATGTATATGAGCATACATTGAATATTCAGGTCTCTTTTTACCTCCTAATCCTTTTGAATACAAAGTCACAGATTTAAATGCAATTTTTGTTTATTGATAGATCAGCTTAATCTTGCCTTGTGTTTAAAAAATGATCATAAGTTAAATACTTATTTTGTTGTCATAAATGGGTTGCTGGATCTGGATTGTGAAATAACAGGTCAGTTGCTCTGTTATAGAACTAATCTTCAAATAACATTAGTAGAACTTTGTCATCTCAATATTATGTTATATCACTGTGTGCAGAACTAGATGGGAAGGGAAATGAGAAAACTCCCTTGGCACAAATACCACCTGACAAGAAGAAAAAAAAACACCTGTTATGCAGTGTAAAGGCAGAGTTAATGTTTCTTAAGATAGATGAAGTTTTTTAGGTTTTTTTCCTTCTTTCTGGCCCATGCAGATCTTCGATTTCTTTTTTACATTTCATTGGAATTATTCATTGTATTCCTGAGGCCAAAATGCACAGTTTATCCAGTGGTACAGTCTTGCCTCTTTTTGAGTTACTTCACCTCTTTTATGCTTTCCTTTCTTCCCTATCCATACTCATTATCATGGTTTGTCATTATCTTCCAAACTATATTTAAAAAGATAACTCTCTAACACTAGCAATTGCTCAGAAGTTGCTAATAGCTCTCATGAGAGCACTTGTCTTACCCCATATCTCCCACCTTATCAAAAGGTCACACTAATTACAGGACCCTTGCTGGGAATAAATCAATGTGTCAATCAGAGACCCACAATTGTGCTGCACTTGGAAAGTAAAAATTCCAGAACAAGGTTTAGGGCCTTTTTCTTTTATTATTAGTATATTTGTAAGTTAACCTAAGAACAAAGAATAATGACAGCATATTGAGGATCAAGGTCTATGTATGCTTTTCAATAAACACTTTCATTTTTAACTTTATTATCAATTATCCATCTACTTCTTCAAATTATAATACACTATTCTTGCTTGTAAGATCTCCAAAATCATTGCCTTCAGTTAAAAAGAAA
Source organism: Eurystomus glaucurus suahelicus (assembly GCA_032159205.1). NCBI lineage: Eukaryota > Metazoa > Chordata > Aves > Coraciiformes > Coraciidae > Eurystomus > Eurystomus glaucurus. The sequence continues at coordinate 3,183 of JAVFHW010055231.1, read as the reverse complement.
AGATAAAAAATAAGGTATTTAGATTCTCTGGCAAACATTTCTGTATTTCTATCTTCCATCATTCAACTGAATATTTTAATGCTGTATCATAAAACAATCACAGCTGTAATAACAAAGGTTTTTTTTATTTAGTCTCTTTATGTCTAGGTGTATTCATTGTCTAAAAGTCTGTTTAGGATATTCTTAACATTTTCACTGTTTTGTGAAACAAAGCGGATAGATAGTTCCTAACTGGAACGATAGTAGATGAGAATCTACATGAGCAATTAAGGAAGGATAAATGTTTAGTTTGTCCAGTGCCTCACTCATTTTTCCTCCTGGTTTACTTTTATTATATTAAGCTGATTTTTGATGGTGATAGACTGCATAGAGGCTCATTCACAGACTGCTGTTAATTCCCAAGATTTAGATCAAATTATCATATATTGTTATTATCACCAGCCTAATTCTTCAGATCTTAATTGTGTGCTAACTACTCAAGCAGGTTAACGTAAAATTTAATTTGTGCTCATCAGCTTGAGGCTAGAGAAGTATATAATAAATGTGATTTAGAAATGTCTCATTTTGCTGGCCATTAAATGAAAAATAACTTATGTGTGCATAAGTTAATATTGCAGGGAAAGCTGTCTAATAACTTTCTAAATACAATTGGATTGGTTATGTTACCTCCATTTAACATGGTGTCTGAGTCATTATTTTAGATCCAGACAACTTAAAGTCTGATTCTGGTAGTGTTGAGAGGCAAAAGTGGAAAGTTTCCAGCTTTAAATTATCCAGACAGAGAATTCAGGTAAGAAGAATAATGAACAAAAGATATAGGAGAAGATCCTTAGGATGCCAATTCAAATGGAGGAAATAATAGATTTATTTTCTTTAAGCAGAAATGGAGTATTGGTTCCATTGTAAGTCAGTTATCTCCATCTCCCTCTTATTGCTCAAACAGAAGAAAAAGTTATGCTTGTGAAGAAAACCAGAATATGTGAAATATTCTTAGTAATATGGTACACTTTTAATTTGGGCTTATAAAAATGCATGTTGTTGATATTAAGTAACTCTTATAGATATTTGATAGTTGATTAAAAAAAGATTTTTTATTTTTTACCTGCCGAGACTTTAAATGCTGCAATAAAATTTGGATGCAGAAATCAGAACTACATTAATAGATTTAAGAAACGTAAACCAGACTGTGTTCTGTGATCTGTTACAATAAGGAGGACTGAATGGAAACTGAGGACTAAGTTTTATGTACAGGGTCTTGGATCCAAACCCTGTGTAGATTGCCCTTATAGTCAGCTTGCTCTTCCAGTCTGTGAAGAATAGTGCATAACACTAGTGGCACCTTGAGTCTAAGAGCAGCTAATGTTGTTTTACTTAGTGCTTTACTTGCATTTGAGCTGGTGTGGGAGAGGAGAGCTATTTCCTGCTACTTTGTTTCATGTAGAAAAATTGGTATCAATGGAACAGTGGACATAGTGTAGCTTGCCATTACAGAATGAAACATCCTTGCTAATCTTTCTAACGTTAATTGGTTTATCAGCTGAATTAAGATTCTATATGTATTTTCTAAAGTGTTTGTAGTAAACAAAAATCCCAAATTCTTCCATACTGTTCTATGTATATGTAAATAATATCTCCTTTTATCTGCCAAGGAGAAATCAAGCTTCAGTGTATCTGTGGAAAAAATGTTGTAGGCATTTCTAAATCTCATACCAACCCTGTTTCACCTAGTTCTATTTTTTTCTTTGTAAACTGGAGTGCTCTAGCACATTTATTAACTGTATATTTTTATGTGAAACCAAATGAGGATGAGGGTGTTAGGGTATTTCAGACTGACTTGCAATTTTGTCCATGCTTAGAAGCCTTTGGACTTTTAAAACTATTTTAATTTGAAAGTGTGCAAAATACAATAATAAAATGCTACATGTATATATGCCCAAATGACTTATCACATAGAAAAAGAATAGGTGTTAGAAATTAATATAAGTTTTGGATAAAGTCAAACCAGCTTTTATCAAAACCCAGCCTATCCAGTTATGTGACGTTATTTCTGAAACTTCTTCCTCTGAAGAAAGTTTCAAATTTTCTCTCATAGTGGTGAACATGGCAGGAATAATTAATTTAACTTTGCAATTTATGTGGTGCTCTGTTCTAATCAAAGGTAAATCTGCAGTACAAATGATGTGCTCCACAGGCTGATTGGTTTAATAAAGATTATACCAGTAGGCATACAAGTAAAATTTAAATCTCGGTTTCTGGATTGTGTGTAACAAAGCAGTCCATTGAACAGACTCTGAGCGATGACCTACTTCAGTAGAGAAGAATGAATCTGACTTGCAAGACTGCACTTGATTCTATTTATTTATTTTTAAATATTGAGAGTCATTTGTGTCTGAAAATGTTTTAAAAATAACATGCTTCATCAGACTTCATCCATTTCTGATCACAGCTGAACATTGTTGCTAGCTCCTTTTCACTTCCTATATCTACTCCATTTTTTCCATTATTTCATTTAGATAAATAAATTAATAAGAAAGCAGAAGGCAACACCTGGGTACTACAATTCATAAATGTTTTTATCATTAGTCTCATTGTCCTTCCTGCCCTGGAAGTGCTTTTCAAGAAAGTGTGACTTAGCTGGTACTGCTTATTAGCAGTATGCTATCACAGTTATTGTATAGAGAGAGGGAAAAAAATACAAAGCTGCAACTACATTTACTAAAGAACATACTCACTTAACTAAAGCTCTGAACAAATTGCTCTGGTATGCAAAATGTTCCAAATCTATTTGAAACATACATGCTTTAGAAAAAAAATTAACTCTTATTATCAGAGGTATTATAATACAAAATCAATTGAAAATTAGGCTACATTGTTAACACTTTTATATTATTGCTAAATTACAAGTTCAATAGAAAGATAGCTACTTCCTCCTAACATATTTTTCACAGAATCACAGAATCACAGAATTGTTATGGTTGGAAAGGACCTCCAGGGTCATCAAGTCAAACCTTTGTCCTAGCATCTCTCTAATCTCTACATCATATCCTCAAGCACTGCATCTATTCGTTCTTTAAACACCTCCAGGGATGGTGACTCCACCACCTCTCTGGGAAGTCTATTCCAGTGCCTAAATACCCTCTCAGTGAAGAATTTCTTCCTAATATCTAATCTAAACCTCCCCTG
>JAVFHW010055218.1:0-24804 GCA_032159205.1 Eurystomus glaucurus suahelicus | reverse complement strand
TAGAATCATAGAATCATAGAATGTTAGGGGTTGAAAGGGACCTCTGGACATCATCAAGTCCAACCCCCCTGCCAAGCAGGATCATAGAATCTAGGGCAGGTTACACAGGAACGCATCCAGACGGGTCTTGAAAGTCTCCAGAGAAGGAGACTCCACAACCTCCCCGAGGAGCCTGTTCCAGTGCTCTGTAACCCTCACAGTAAAGAAGTTCCTCCTCATGTTGAGGTGGAACTTCCTGGGCTCTAGCTTGTATCCATTGCCCCTTGTCCTATCACAGGGCATAAGTGAAAAGAGGTTGCCCCTTTCTTCTTGTCACCCAGCCCTCATCTATTTATACACATTAATTAGATCCCCTCTCAGTCTTCTCTTCTCCAGACTAAAAAGCCCCAGGTTTCTCAACCTTTCCTCACAAGGCAGGTGTTCTAGTCCCTTAATCATCCTCATAGACCTCCACTGGACTCTCTCCAGTAGAACTCTGTCTGTCTTGGACTGGGGAGCCCAGAACTGAATGCAGTACTCCAGGTGAGGTCTCGCTAGGGCAGAGTAGAGGGGGAGGAGGAGCTCCCTTGATCTGCTGGACACACTCTTCTTAATGCACCCCAGGATCCCATTGGCTTTCTTGGCCACAAGGGCACATTGCTGTCCCATGGATAACTTGCTGTCCACCAGGACTCCAAGGTCCTTCTCCACGGAGCTGCTCTCTAGTAGATCGCCTCCCAGTCTGTACTGGTGCATTTTGTTACTCCTTCCCAGGTGCAGGACTCTGCACTTACTCTTGTTGAAACTCATTAGATTCCTCTTTGCCCAGCTCTCCAGTCTGTCCAAATCCTGCTGAATGGCCTCACAGCCTTCAGGTGTATCAGCAAAACCTCCCAGTTTTGTATCATCAGCAAACTTGCTGAGAAGACACTCTGTCCCTTCATCGAGGTCATTGATGAAGATGTTGAACAGGACTGGACCCAGCACTGATCGTTGGGGGACTCCATTAGTTACAGGTCTCCAGCCGGACTCGGCACCATTGATTACCACTCTTCTGGCTCTGTCATGTAGCCAGTTCTTAATCCATCTCACCTCACACTTCCTGAGCTTGCTCACGAGGATGTTATGGGAAACTGTGTCAAATGCCTTGCTAAGATCAAGGTAGATTACATCCACTGGTCTCCCTGCATCTACCCATTCAGTCACAACATTTCCCCTTGGTAAATCCATGCTGACTACTCCTGATAACCTTCTTGTCTTCCATGTGCTTAGAGATGACCTCCAGAATGAGCCACTCCATCATTTTTCCAGGGATGGAGGTGAGGCTGACTGCTCTGTAGTTTGCTGGATCTTCCTTCTTGCCCTTTTTGAAGACTGGAATGACATTGGCTTTTGTCCAGTCCTCAGACACCTCTCCTGCTTGCCACGATCTTGTGAAAATGACGGAGAATGGTAGAGCAACAACGTCAGCCAGTTCTCTCAGCACTGTCTTGGGTGCATCTCATCAGGGCCCATGGACTTGTGTGTATTCAATTTTTGTAACTGATCCCTAACCCAGTCTTCACTGACTAGTGGAGAGTCTTCCCTCCTCCAGGCTTCCTCTCTTACATCCAGGGTCTGGAGTTCACAAGGGCTGGTCTTTGGATTAAAGACCAAAGCAAAGAAGGTATTCAGCAACTCTGCCTTCTCTGCATCCTCGGTTATCAAGGCTGTCACCTCATTCAGCAGAGGGCCCACACTTTCCCTGTTCTTCCTTTTGCTACTGATATCTTTGAAGAAGCCCTTTTTGTTCCCATTTACTTCTTTTGCCAGTTTTAGTTCTCAGAGGGCTTTGGCCTTTCTTGTTGCCTTCCTACATGTCCTGACAGCTTCCCTATAGTTTTCCCAAGTGACAAGTCCCTTCTTCCACAAACTGTACATTTCTTTCTTCCACGAGTTTCCTTCAGGAGCTCCTTGCTCATCCATGCAGGTCTCCTAGCACGTCTACCCATTTTTTTACTCAAGGGAACGCACCTATCTTGAGCTTGGAGGAAGTGGTATTTAAAAATTGACCAACTTTCTTGGGCTCCTTTACCTTCCAGAGTCTTAGCCTATGGGATTCCTGCAAGTAGATCTTTGAAGAGTACAAAGTTAGCCCTGCGGAAGTCCAGGGTTCTAATCCTACTTATTGCCCTACCTCTACCTTGTAAAATACTGAACTCCACTATATTGTGATCACTGTCGCCAAGGCCGTTCCCAACCTTAATGTCTCCAACTAGTCCTTCTTTATTAGTTAATACAAGGTCCAGCAGTGCACCTCTTCTTGTTGGTTCCTCCACCACCTGCATTAAGAAGTTATCCTCAATGCACTGCAAGAGCCTTTTTCACTGAACATGCCTAGCTGTGTGGGCTTCCCAACAAATATCAGGGTGATTGAAGTCACCCACGAGTACCAAGGAGTGTGCTCTAGATGCTACCTCCAGTTGTCTGTAGAAGGCCTCATCAACATCATCTTCTTGGCTTGGTGGTCTATAGTAGACCCGCACAACAGTTTCTCCTCCCTTTTGCATGTCCCTTAATTCTTACCCACAAGCTCTCAACCTGCTCTACCTCCCCTCCTGGATAGAACTCAATACATTTCAGTTGCTCTCGCACATAAAGAACAACACCACTGCCTCGCCTTGTTGGTCTGTCTTTCCTAAATAGTACATAGCCATCCATGACAACATTCCAGTCATGGGAGCTGTCCCACCACGTTTCAGTGATTGCAACTATATCATAGTCGTGCAATCTAAGGCAGATCTCCAACTCCTCCCGCTTATTTCCCATACTCCGTGCATTGGTATATAAGCATTTCAGAGAGGGAGTTAAGCCACCAGTTTCCACTCTTGCTATCTGACCATTCCTGGCCACTTCTGTGGTTACTAACTGATTAGTGAGCCCTGTGTTATTACTGTCCCATGTATCACCATTATCCACCTTGAGTAGGACAGTAGTCTGAAGGCTGTCCTTAGGCTCGTCTGTAGTGAGCCTGGTTTTATGCCCTTCCCCCTCTGAGCCTAGTTTAAAGCCCTTTCAGCAAGTCCCACCAACTCCTGTGCAAGCATCCTTTTTCCACTTTGAGACAGATGTACTCCATCTATTACCAGCAGACCAGGTGCCATATAAACTTCCTCATGATCAAAGAACCCAAAGTTCCAACGGTAGCACCAGTCTCTGAGCCGTGTATTAATCAGGTGTGTTTTCCACCCTCTTTCACCTGCCACTTGAGGTATTGATGAAAACACCATCTGCGCACCTGAACCTTCAACTACTTGCCCCAGTGCCTTGAAGTCCTCTGTTCTTGAGATTATTTTTTAATTGACTGTCTGGGTTTGTTTTTTAATTCTACCTATATTGAATATAAGGGTTTTTTTCTTTTATTGACCAGAAGTTGAAAGCTGATCCTGGAGTGCATATTCATAATGATGTAGAGGGTCTGCTGTCCAGTGATGACTGATCAGCTGAGTACTGCAGTTTCCGTATTGTAATTATTTGCAGAAGGTGCAAGATGTTACTGCCTCTTCCCAGATAGCCTCACAGGTGAAGCTGTAGTAAGTTGTGGTCTTAGCCCTGGAAAGTCCCAGTGGGGTTGTTTGTGTGTTGATCAAGAGGAAGCTGATGACATATGTGATACATATAAAAACCATGTCTAGCATAGTAATAAAAGTGAGGGATGTGTATGTGCACATATACCTAAACACAAGATAATTTTTTTAAAAAGTGAAATTTATGTTAATAATAATTTTCTCTACTATGGTCATCCTTCTGTCCCAGCTCAATTTGGCTTTAACATTGTATGCTCTTTTGGCATTCCTCTTGGGATGCAAAGGCAGACTAAGAGATACGATCAGTCACAGAAACCATAATGAAGTCTGACTGTCATTCAGCAAGCCCATCGACACAATTAGGAGCAATCTCATCTATGACTATCTTGGAGCTAGGTCAGATTTGCATTTTCAAAGCAAGTTAAAAAAAAGAGTTAGGAAGCTGCAGTAGGCTTCCAAGATTATGGTTACAGGACCAAATTCTTAACAACACTGTTTCAACTGCAGTTGGTGGGGTTGACTAATATAATTTTCCAACCCCTTTTGGTACCCATCTGTATGTGTGGTTTGCTAAGCACTTTTAGATGTCTGGCCCCGGGCCTTTCTGGCACTGTGGAGATTTGTTTCTCAATATATGGCCTGCAGGATGATCAAATACTGCCCATGGGGGGTGCACTGTGGCAGTGGGGCAGAGGCAAACCTAAACAACTGCTTTTCAGTGAGTTCACAGAGTCTGGATTAACTTGTCAACGGTATTAGTCTAAGCAAATGTCACAGTTGTGTGTATGCTTATATTTTCCAGGGATGAAAATATATGTAGATGTATACGCCAGTTAGGCATGGCCCTCAGGCTCTTGGCAAGAGGCCAGTGTGACCACTGATAGTTAAAAATCTGAGTATTCCTTCTGTGGGGGCTATGAGAACTATTTCAGCTTGAGACAATTCTGAAAACTCTTGGTTGTTGCACTTACCCAGGTTCAGCAAAGGAATGATGAAAAGAGAAAGGAGTGAATGATAGTTAAAAGACCTTTTAGGTCACGTGCTCCATCTTCTGCTTTTTGTCTTTATGGAGTGTCTGAAATCACACCATTTGACCTTCTCTGTTCTAGTGGTCTTACAACATGTCCTTCAGGAATTTCTTAATGAGGCTTATTTTACAATAGGTTTATTTTAACAGGAAAGTAGAGCTTGTGTGTATTTTAAGAAAGTATTTGCTAATGTTTATTTGACAAACAGTACAGATTTATTTCAGCCTACATTTATGCACTTACTGGAAACATTCAGATGAGCAAATTTTTGTTTACATAATATGAGTGCAAAGAATGTGCCATAAATACTAGTGTGGAAATAGCAGCCTAGCTGATATAAATCATTCATACTGAAAGTGCATTGTAAAAGTGTCCTGAAAAACTTTCTCTGTGGTTACCCAGCTTGGAATAGGGAAGAATACCATATTGTTCAGGTAATCATCTATTTAGACAACTGTTTGAGGACACATAATCACAAGAAATCACATCTTAGCAGAAGGTTTGAAAGCATTTACACATCATCTATAGGCATTCTGAAAACCAATTACGCTTCAAAAATTAACATCTCTTTCTATATAGTCTGAAGAGAAATAAATAAAGAATTTGCTTTCAGTAGTTTCTGAATTCTAGTGTTGCAGGAATATTGTCAAAACTGGAAATGGAATTTATTTAATATTAAAGTGCATTGGAAGCTTAAAGTGCATTAGCTATTTTCACTTAGACTGATATTAAATAAAAACCAATAATTTCCTTCCATTCGAATTAGTTTCTTTTCCTGATTACCTGTAAAAATGAAGTGAAAGCAGTTGAAGAATTAAATAATACTTCAAACTGATTTTGTTATTTGGATTTATGCTGCCTGTTATTTAACCACTACTAGACATGTACTTGTCAAAACATGAGGAATAATTAGTCCAAATGTATGTGACCTTTATCAGCAAACATTTGCAAACTTCACAATCTTAATGCATGTCTAATGAGAATTGAAAGAGGGGAAAAGAAAACCAATTACTGTATTTTATAGAAAAGAAAATTCCCCTAGAGATCTGAAAAATAGACAATTTATTAGAAAAAGGAACTTTAAAAAAATGTGTAACTTCATATGAAATATACCTTTAAAATCTATTACATGACAAGAAAAATAAAAAGTAATGTCAGAAAAACTTTTAAAAGTTGTAGCACCTATTTATTTCTCAGGAAAATTTCCAAAGTATACAGGAAATAGAAACCTTGTGCAGAGTATTTTAGTTTATTGAGTTCTCTCTGCCTTGAAAATCATAGTAGAATTCTCCAGGGACTCCCATAAAGATGTATTACATTATAAAGCAAACTAAGGATAGTAACCCATGTTATTAAACTGTCAACATACATTATACTACAATTTATCCACAATCCAACTCGACTTAAAGCCTCACTGTTGGCAGAAAGTTTAAAACATAAGACTACTCTCTAATCATTGAAAGCCTAAGGTACTTTGGAAAAAATGTAATCATCACTCCACTACTCATTTGCAGTATGTGTGAATTTCATTGGTTTAGTACTGCAAATGTTCAGCCATTACAAGGAAGGATTCTGAAGGATTACCACTTGAAAGTTTTTATTAGTGATGCTGTAGATTTCTCACTTCACAGTGTATTAATAAAAGTTCGTTATAACAGACATAATGAAAAATAAATCTTAAAACCCAGTGCTTAAACCTTGCTTAATTTCCACATTAATATTTAACAACAAACCTGATAAAATGACATTGCTTATAATGTCTGCCTTCTCTACTAGTGAAAATACGGTTAGTGCTTTGAATGCCAAAATTCTGGTGATTGGTGTTATGAATCATAGAAGGAATTATGATAAGTAAGACTTTCAGATCTGATGATAACACATGGTGAGAGAAGAAATTCCAGCTCTATATTTGTCTATAACATCCTTGTTAGTTCAAATTCAAGCAGTTCCAATGAATCTTGAGGTTTATTATTCTTCACCCAATGTTTATAGTGAGAGGAGTGGCATATAAGAAATATTTCTTTTTTTCTAAAGGTGGCTTAGGAGAGGAGATGTGGAAAAAGAAACAGGAAAGCAACAGAGACTAGCTGACTGGCTGAGGGAGCATAAGGAGCAACCACTTGACAAATGGATTGGTCTCACAGGTCTTGGGTTAATGGTAGTAGATATCCAGAATGAAGATCATGGTATTAAGGCTATACTAATATATTAATAATGACTATTTTTATCTCTGCATAACCAATAAAATAGGAAAAATGTTGCAGAAAAGATGTCATACAACACAATACTGAGAAATGAGAAAGTCAACCCTACTTAAACAATTCCTCAGAGTTATTTTGTTTAAGTTAAACATTTTTTTCTAGGGAAAGTTAAAATATCAGAGTCTAAAGCAATTAAGTTACTAACCTGGTAGAGATTAGAAATGGTCAAAAAGTATGAGTTAGGACAGGAATGTGGGAAATGGTGGGAATTTAAACTTTGTCTCCATTCCTCCAATACATCAATAATACTGAAGTGGCTAAATGCTTCCGGTAGAAATTTAGCAATGAAATAACAGAACAGATATAAACACTCACCAACTAGATTTGTCAGTATTAGTGCGGTAAAAATGGAGAAGTTGTAAAACCGTTCTTTAAAAACCTAAAGTTCCAGCCTCATTGAACTGTCAAAGGGTATATTTAACTGTCTCACTCATAATGGCAAACTATTATTCAAATTATGTGGCATGATATTCTTTTTAAACCATCATTGCTTATGATATCTTTAATTAGATACGGTCATTCATTTTGTATAGAAAATAAGTTAAGAGCACATTATCTTTTCCTGGTCATATCCCTGACCAACAGTCCTCACAGCAGGAAGCTTTGTTGAGATCATGTGAAAATAACTGAGGAACAAAATGTGTATTGTAAAATTTATTTACAGTTTTCTTGAGTTAGACTGTAGTTTAGAACCTTGTTACTAGTGAGAAATTACATCATGCAACACACTGCCGCCAAAGAAAGCATCTGTATAGACCCTGTAGTGTGCATCTGAAGACTAATGTTTCATGAATACATAATATTTGGACTGGGCTGCAGTTCAGCACACACTCTTTTCTGGGATCCTTCAGACTTCTGCCCAGGAAGTGATGACTGGTTTTTCCTTCATAACTTGTGGGGCAATGAAGGAAACAACTTGTCAACCCACAAGAGAAACAGTAAAAATCAGTAACAACCTCCAGCCTTCCTCCTTTTGCAAGTCCAGAGGCCTTAAATACTTTGAAGGTCTGATCAGCACCACAGAACATCTCTCCAGTGCTTTAACACCTCATTAATGTTTTAATTATTAATACTTAGAATTGAATCAAAGTAAGATAGCAGCACTTGCTATACTTGCAATACTTGCAACTTGCTACTTCTCTGTGCTTGTGTGTTGTATTCTTTAGCAGAGAGAATCTCCTCCTGTTATGCCTGAGGGGGAGATCTCATTAAATTTGGAAACTCAGACATGTAGTTTGTGTTTTGAAACAGGAGTCTAAAAGTTAACCAACAAGCAGGGACTCCATAGTCCATGCACCAGTCACCTCGATTGCTGACTGGCTCATCGTGGGTCAGCTGAGAGTGTATTCATCCCTTAATACCTCACTGCAAAATGTTACCTTTAGGGCAAGTTTCTCAAAACCACAGAAATCTTGTATATGGAGCAGTGCTATTTATTCCGTGCAATGAATCTGCAATGAGCTGATGGATACGTGGTGGCCAGGAGTCCTGCATTTAGGGGTTACACCTCAATGAAACCACCAATGAAAACAGGCTTTTCTCCTTTCTTCAGGACTTGCAGTTGAATGTGAAAGAATGAATCTCCCAAGAAAAGGATGTTAGCCTAGCAAAATGTAAAGCAAAAAGCAAAGCAAAAAAATGTAAAGCAAAATACACCACTTATATTTCTGCATCAATTTACGTGTCTCAAGGCAGTGTTTAAATGTTGATGAACTATGTCTTGCATACCTTGGGTAGCTTAGTGGCTGTCTACTGCTGGCTGCATGATAGCTGCAGCATAAGGTGCATGGGTTTGCCCTGCTTTTCTACAGCCTGGTTGGAAAGCGGATTTGCAGAAACTCTTCCTCCACAGGGAAGAAGGTGTTATTGCACGTAGATGCCCTTGTTTTAGTATGTGTAATCTAGACTGGAGCTAAGGAAAATTAATCTAATTATCTTCATGCAGGTGTACAGAAGTTCACCCAAGATGTGTTTTACTTCATAATGACCTTCAGGTTCTACAGGTATTTGGTGAAAAAATGAAAGCTTGCTGATCACTTCAGGGAAAAAAAAAAATCTTAAAAGAGGTAAAGCTGCTTAATTTGAAAGAATGAAATGGAAGAAGTGTTAAATCACTTGCTCACAGTTAGGACTTAGACTTTTGTTTTCTACTCCAGTGTTTAGACGTGATACTCTGTGGCTAGTGGAGACAGAAAGACTTTGCATGGTGTTCTTCTTTCCCTATGTCTAGGTTATGGTTGTCGTCCCAAACAAAGAAATACTAAACCATGCTTGGCATTCTTTGACCACGCTTGAGTGAAAAATATTACAGTAAATAGCCAAGTGTATTTGAAAAGCAAAACAAAAGGAGCATTTCAAGCTTCAGTTTAGTTTTTACAGCAGTCAAACTACTTTCAGGTATATTGCTGTACTCCTGTGTTAAAGAAAATGAGGTGCATGTAATTTTTATCACAACTTTAATTTCCCTATTAAAATTCAAGATCAAAGTTTTACTTTGCAAAAATGTGAAAAGCTATGGCTATTCCTAATGCCTTGATTTCATTTCCTCTGTACCGTAGGGATCACTTACATTTGAGATATTTCTGGAGGTGTTGTTGTAACTAGCCGTACACCAACAATGCTGAAAATAAGAGCATTAATGTGCTGGAATAGTTTCCAACTGCTGGGCTGCAAATACACATTTCTGCTAAAATAAAGAGTGGTGAAAAGACCCTGAGATGCTCTTTCTTCACTTTATTCCAGGATGTTTTTGAGTTACTCCTTGAAAAATTATCAGGCATGGTATATGTAAGTATACAAAGGCAATGAGCTGCTAAATGGTGTGGTTAATTCATCAAGAGAGATAATCTTCCAGCTCCCCCATTTCTATGCACCATTAGCAAAGGGAACACAGGTCATGTCAATACGTTTGTACAGCACTTAGCAATAGGAGTCAAATCCTAGCAGTAGCTTTTAATGAATATTAAATAATGCATACATATAAGCAATAATGCATACAATATTAGATATGTAAGCAGTAAGCTTACATATAGATATGTATATACATATATATATATACACAATAGCAGATATATTAGCAGATTTATTTTTTTTTAACATAAATGTCATACTTTGTAAAATGAAGTCTTGATCTTTTGGCATTTAATCTGTTGTCAAAAATCAATTAAAAAATCAATTAAATTCAGTGTATCCAGAATGTTGTTCCCATCATGAACATGTAATCCCACAGAATTTGTACTTTTCTTTGCCAGCTAATTAAACCAAAAGCCATCTAGGGTACATCACTTGTTATTGTTCTGTTCTGTGGGAGACAAGCACTCAGACATAAAATTAGTATGGGAGATGTTTCCCACACCCGTCTGCTCAGCTCACCAAGGACAAAAAGAGCCTTGTAGCTATGGACACACTATTTGATGTTTCTAAGATAATGTTTCCAAGATCTGGATTAGCAGTGACATGTTTCTTTACCCACAGGAAATCAGATGGGAATGGATAGTTGTTTGGACATTTCTATTTGGAACTCCTCTACTCAGTTATCCTCAATACACAGTTTCTCAGTTGCTCAGCCATATCCGTTTGTGGGTATAGCGTTATGGCTGTTCACAATTTGGTTGTAAATTTTAGTTAGCATACAGATGCCAAATAACCAAGGATTTAAATGCCCAGCCTCAGGCATGGCAAAAGGAGTGACTTTCCTGAGGGAAGACCTTTCTACAATCATAATTCTTCCCTGATTTCTCATCCCCACTGTATCCACTTACCACTAGCTCATGTGTTAGAATGCCGTTAGAATTGGCTGTGTGGCAGTTGTGGGAGTAGCCTAGATCTGCTTTGTATTTTTCACTAGAGTCTCCAGACATTTTGGAAAAGATGGAGCTCAGCAATGTCTCATTTATTGGAGACATCAGCAAAGCCTGGGAGAGTTTCAGAAGTGTAAGGTGGCTTTCAGAAACGCCAAGCAGCGAGGAAGAAGTAATGCTGGCAACATCCACATCAGAGATATCCCTTGATGTCTCCATATGGCCTAAGCCTCTTATTTTTGGCAGGCTCTTTTCTCTCCTCAGTCATGTTTGTCATTTACTGCGTGGACTCACTACTATTATAAGTAAATATGAAGCTCAAAACAAAAGTTTGCTTAATACAATAAGCTGAAGGTGGTTTGTGCTATAAAAGTTTTTGAAAATTAACAAAACAAGCGGCTGTTTATGCACAGTCTGTGACTGAAACAAAGAGCAAGAGTAAGCAGTTAGACAGTTCACGGAGACTGCATATGTTCAGCTGAAATAGGCTTTGCTTAAGCTGAAAATTTTCAGAAATGTTTCCACAGTTACGTAGTACCAGCACCACTGATGCTGGTAGCCTTTACAGGGACCAAACAAGTATTCTTCTACTGCACCACCTTAGGTACAAATTCTTCCCAGTGGTATAAATAGGCCAATTTCTGCCAGTTGTTGTAGGCACTGCTACAGAGCTATGTAACAGTCTGGGGCACTTCTGCACTTCTGCACTTCAGATTTGTTCAAGAGCAAGTATTTTTCTTTTTAGTTTCCAGGTTCTACATCCGTAGCTAACTATCAAACACTATTCCCCAAGCTGTTTGTACTGCAGCTGAAATAATCAAGGATGCTGGCACATGAACAAGGACACAGTGTTAGTATTTGCAGCATTTAAAACAAAAGATAAAATCATTGCCAAATGCACAGGGACAAGAGTAGTATGGAGAGCTATTTTATTTCAGACTGAACCATTTATGACAAGCAATAAAGTAACAACTATACTGAAATGAATAGAGAACCTCCCCCAAAATTTGAAACAATTCCCAAAAAATGTGAACGTGGAATAAAACGTAATAGCAGATGGTTGTAAGGACACTGTGCTCTTATTCAGAAGAACACTCCATTAATCAGAGTAGTGAAATGTTAATATCTAAAATATTAATATTTTTCCCCTTTATCTTCTTTGTTTACTGGATCATCTGTGTGTTAGGTATTAAGTTATTCAAAGGTAACTCAGGTTAATATCTCATCTCAAGGTTATATATTTCAAGACTGGCATCTAACAGTTCTTTAAACACAGATTGATTTCTGGTATCTTGTGTTTTGCGGGATGGACATTAGGTATTGAGCACTAGCACAGTTCAAAAGATATGTATAAGTCTCCATGCATTTATAGTGGGTTTTTTTTAAAGTTAGTTCTGACTAGCTGAGAAAAATGTTTAGAACAAGGACTTTTTGACATTTTGAAACCTGAATAGCTTTAAAAATATACATGCCAAGCAGCGACAAATATAGCTATAGCCTATATGTTTTACACAATGAAACAGCACAGACGTGTCACAGAGAGAATATAGAGCATTTATGTCATCTTAGATAATTGTCACTTGTGTGCATACAGCTCTAGAAGAGCTGTTACTTCACAGCTGCACCACTACTGAGAGTAAGGACAACTGTCAAGATTGAGGACCCCCTAGTAACATGGCGTGGAGGGGTAGGTGGTATAGCAGAGGGCAAAAGTTGTGTTGTGTTCATTTCATCTCTGCATGTAGCTTTAAGACGTCCACAATGTTCTTAGCATGTTGCACAAAGTTGTTAGCAAATTAAATTGTGCAATTGTCCAAAATACTGCTTTCAGAAAAATCAGAAAAAACCTCTGTACTTATGACAACCATCAGCTAAAATCAAAAGGTGCTGCCTGTGCAGGTGGAAGGAGCAGGAAGGCTTCCCTGGGGGAAGAGGGAAGGGTATAGTTACTTTCCATAAATCACACCCAAAATAATTTCATATGGAACAAACTTAGGAAACAGTTTGTGATTCTATGACATTACAGTAATAATAAAATATATGCCAATGAAAAACCTTTGGAGAAAATGCTATTCTACAGCTGTGGCTACTGCTGCTACAATTTCTTGTCTGATATGACTGGTTTGTTTCCTCCTCATCTCTCCACCCCCTGCCACACTAGATCACGGTTTGCCCAGAGCTGCCACTTTGATGATCTTATCTGAAGTGGGTTTGATCTAGGCGTAGTGTGAGACTATTTAATCAAAGGCAGAAGTTGCACCTTTTCTTGGCAGCTAGTATTTTCTTGAACTACACATTTTCTCACATGTACTTGGACCTAAACCGCACAGACAGTTTTCCTGTCAGGAGGGGTCTTACACTTAGTGGTTCTGGATATAAAGCTGAACCCTGCTCAGGTGAGCAGTTGTTTCTGCCAGCTGCCAGAAAGCCAATAAAAACAAGAGGGGAGCGGGGAGGGCAGACAACGTTTGTTCATCCCGAGAGAGAGAAAGGGTAAGAGAACTGTTGCTAGGCAATAGGTTTCTGGATGACAAATCCTCTGCTTTGCTAAGTGACCAGCCATTTTTGGCAAATCTACACAGAGCTCTGTGGGCTCTCACTGCCCTGCAAAGAAAGAAATGGATGTATGAATATATAGAATGTATCTTATCCTTTTATAAAACTGGAGGGGATGCAAGAATGAGTACCTGACACATGTACATTTTCCTTTCCCTATCTGGGGGTGTTTCTGGCTTTCTGAATTGGTTACCCTGATGGGGTCCAGATCCTCCTCTGATGTCCTCTCCAGCTGCTGCCAAGGCATGTTGTCCATGCCACATTTGTTGGAGCTTCTGCTTGGAGCAGTGGAAAGCCAATGTGTCAGCACTGCTGTTGGATAAGCTGCAGTAGCAGCAGGTGCTAACAGTGCGGATTGGTAACAGACGCTTAAAAACCTGGCATCCTTGTCAGCTTTCTCCCAAACAGGATTGTGCTGTGCCGTGCTGCTGGCTGCAAAGGGTTCTTCCAATCAGTGCTGAAACAGGAGGCAGAGATAAATAGCTCTGACCTTTCCTGATAGTGCCTGTGCTGCATGAGGAAGCATAAAACTACACTGCCAAATTTCTGTTGCTGTGTTTCCTCCAGGCGCTAAAACCTGACTTGGATCCTGAAGATGAGCACTTTGCTTTCTCAGTAATCCTGCTTGAAGATCTTCAGGGCATGTCCTTTACACCTGGTACCAAGCCATGTATTTTTGTTTTCAGGCTCCATAATGTAGGTGCTATTTTCTGGGCTGGGAGAAATCCTGAAATAAAAATTCCTTAATTTTTCTCATAATGATAAGTTTTATCACCAGGAGCAATACAGAGGTGCTTACTTATTATTTCAGGGTTGAATCTAACCTTCTGATTACAACTTATAATGAAACCTTAAACAACCTCAACATTGCCTAGCTGTGCATTTCATTACAGATTTGAAAATCAGCTGAGTTTTAGGGGAAGAGTGGTAGTTTTTGTTTCTTTGAGGGTTTTTTGGTTGGTTTTTTTTAAGTCTTTTTCTTTTTCATAAAGCTTTTTGAGAAATCTGGGGGTGATTTTGAGGCTTAGGATTCAAAACCCAGTGAAACTCAGGAATTCTGCTTTCCTTTGTGGGGATATTTTTAACGCTTCATTTGAATTTGAAAGTCAAAGAAAGCCTCAGGCAACAATTTCCCAAATATTAAAAGTGAAGAGATGGCTCATGTAAACCTCTGTCAAGCAAAACAACTAATTTTGCTCAGTCTGTGCTTTTGCATTGCTGTGCAAAGGGCTACTCTCATGTGCAGTGCTGAGAGCTCCATTCTCCATCTTGCTGGAGCCTATGAAAGCAGCACATTGGTGCTGTGAACCCCAAATCCTGCTGGAAAAGAGTCCCAGCGCGATTTGGGCCATCATGCAAATGGTCCAACAAGGCAAGAGACTGAGGCCAGGGAGGGCCAGGTGACCACCAGAGTGGCGAGGGGTTGCACTGCTGCAGGATATCAGTGTTGCAGCGTTTATCACAAGGTGTGATCCTTGCAGAGAGGAAAGCAGAGGGTGAGAGAGATTCTTTTTCTGGATTGCAGTTAATGCTTGGTGCATTAAAACACTGGTGCTGTTTGCAGTTCCCCTTGTCAAGAGAATGAAATTATTCTTAAAATGTATATCTTAAATAAAGATAGGTAGGTGCAGCCCACTCTAATTACCTTTGAAGCATGTATTTTTTCCATGCTGCACACTGTTGCTGGTACAGGTCTGGCTAAAAGGGCTTGCCTGAAGCAGCAGCACTTCTTTTTCATGTGCTGCTTTGTTCTCAGGGGACTTTCTGTAGTTGGTAGCCTTAGTGGAAGAAGATCAAATAGCTCTGGCAGCTTTCATAGGATGGTAGGGTGTCATATAAATAAAATGATGCACATGTATGGTGTAAGTCAGCCGCCCCGCTGAGAGGTCGTAACAAACAATTAAAGAGCAGTTTCCTCTGGAGATGAATGGCTTTCGGGGAACTATTCCAGTTCATACGTGAATTATATATGTATTACTAGGGACAAGTGATCTTGTAAAATGAAACAGCTGAGAAAAGCCTCTGACAACACTGTGTGTAGCCACAAGGGAGCTTGGCTGTGTTTGCCGATGAGGGGGAGAATTTTTAGTGGACTGTAGTCAATAAAATGTGTTAAAGAAACTAGAATAGCCATAGCTCCTTGTTGAACAGCAGAACATGAACTGATAAAATGTAAACTGAATGAGAGTAAAATAATCTGTTTAATATTAGCTTGAGTAGTGGAGCTACATTACATCCATTTTACTGCTTGTCATGCTGCTGTTGAAATGGAATATGTGCATGCATATGCACTGAAGGCATCAAAGCCAAAATCCCAAATTAGATAGAATTACATAGAAACATCACAGAGTAAAGGACTACATCTCTGATTTACGGAGAAAGAGATTAAATTGAAGGATAAGGGAACAAAATAGAACTAATAAGCAAACTATTGTAATTGTACTAATCTTTGGATAGCGGAGTAAATTTCCAACAAGTAACTCCAGGAGCTACAATGTAGTGTTGGGTCATGGGATCATATGCATTGCAGAGGAATAGGCAATTGAGATTTTATGATTCTAACAGCTGATGGCTGCTGGTGTTGTGACTGAGAGAACTGCTTGGCAATATACCTACTGAATTAACAAAAAGCATGAGGCCTCTAAAGAAGTTTCAAATGTGTTTTGGTGAAGACCTGTGTTGCTATCAGAGATGTGCATAAAAATGAAAAAGGAGGTCCCAAAAATATTTTTAGAAATATACAAATCCTGCCAGAGCTGTTCTGAAGTGCTGTTTGAAGTTGCCTCTGTGGGAACAACAGAAGAAAGGGGATATTTAGTCCCGACTTGAACTGTAGATAAAAGGAAGTTGAAAAGTGGTTTGACGTTTTTAAGAGATGAGTAATATTAGGAAGCTTGACCCTGTAAAACAGCAGTATTGACTGCTGTTTCAGTGGTTGCAAGCAAGACTGGAATTTTAAAACTGGTAAATGGAAACACTTTTTATACAGAGCTGTGACTGCGACAATAGTGTATTAACTTGTGTAATTCTTTAGTACATTAAATCGAAAAGTCTAAGGGCTCCTCAGAACTCTGAGAGGAGCATATTGAACGAATATGTATCCAGTGGCAGGAGGACTTTCGTAACACTTCCTGTTATTGGGGGCACAAGAAAATGATTTTGTGGAAATAATAGCAGAATAAAGTTCCCTGACAGACAGCATATTCCCTAGTGTTGTGTATTACACAGTTCTCTGGATGTTTACTGCATGGTTTTTTTCACCATCAACTCCAAATCTCTGGGTTGGGTTATGCTGTCAAGCAGTTCTGTTTCTAGAAGCTAAGAAACAAATTGACAGTTGTATTAAATTCACCCACCTGAACTGAACACAATTTACCTGCCCAATTAGCTTATCCCTTTGTGCTTTGTCATTATTTAACAGCTAAGAGGTTCTTAAAAGATTTCATGTGATTTTCAAACTTTGCAGCCCTGATATTCAAACACTGCATGTTAGATCATTGCTTCAAATTTTATAAATATTGAATCACTAAGGATTGCCATAGATAGAGCATTTATTGCTGATACATGATAATTAATTATAATGCTATTTTGGGATTAGAATTTAATCCCATCTGCTTGCCTGAAATCTTGATTTTCATGGGAGCAAACAAAACTTTCTCGAGGTTTTAATATAGAGAGGAACACAAGCCACAAAAGGTAAACACGAATATGTGCACTCCTATATCTGACTTTAAAGTCTAATGCTTTCATCTACCAGAGAGCACTGTAGTCTTGCTACTGTTGCCCTTCCATTGAACTCTTAGAAATGTTTTATTTTATGGAAAGCTACTTGGTGTTACTTGCTTCAATGTGCCCTTCTTTGCTTTCTTCTAATAAGTGCACTCTATGGCTTGCAGCTCTTTGAAGCAACAGCAGTTCAGCTCTTTCACAAATAATGTTAACTTTTCATTGTTTCCAGCTAGGTTAGCAAGCCTAGTTTTTCTGTTGTTTTCTCTGCTGTATTTATTGTTTGAAACTGAAATGCCTTCCCCAAGTTATCTGAAAGTACTTTTTTGTATAAAGTATGTTTGATATGGTTATGTTATACCTGTGCAACAATGCCTACAGAGTTATCCTCCCTTACATCTAGTCTGAATTCTTGTGAGGCTTTTATTTTGAGACTTCCAGACAGGATGATTCTGTTACTGATAGAGGAGACTGTGAAATGCTATCCAAAACAAGTACAAAACTACTTTTTTTTTTTAGACTGAAAGAGTAGTGGGATTTCATTTCATCACTAGTATGAACAACATGGAAATACACAACATTATTCCTAGATGATTCACACTTAGTTTTGTATGTGACGCTTGATCTTACAATTTCTTATTCATTAAATTAAGGTATGTAGAACCATATGTGTGTACATGGAGAAGACTGATTATGAGCATTGTTGAAGATTCATAATAAAGGCTCATAGAAAATATATAACCTCTTTGAGTACTTTTTATGTAGACTTTTTCGTTTCTTTTTATCCTGGGAAAATGTCAAACAATCTCCTCCAAAAGGATATATTACTGTTGTGTCACTTAAGAGCCTTTTTACAGACCTGGAGTGAAAAATATTTTTAATTTAAGAAGCGAAGTGATATTTCTGAGCATGCTCTAGGTATAGCAATTTACAATTATTGAAGTAGCTTGATTTAAAAGGCTGTATCTCTCAAAGAATGAGGAGCACTCACATTACAATGCACAAGCTCACAAGTCAGAACCTGATCACTTCCAGACTGAAGAGCTTATAAGAAATGTGAAGTACTCTAATAATTTTAAATTACTCTATATCGCACATTTTCAGGTCTCTGATCACCTGGAAATTCAAGTGCTTATAAAACTGCTCCAATAATTTTAAATTGCTATGTGCAAAGTGATTTAAAATTATTAAACTACTTCAAAGTTTTTTAATAAGTACTTTAATTTAGAAGTGAGTTGAGCAATGCTCCAGTATACCTTCAAGAGATTATTAAACTGATGTAAAAGTTTACCATCTGTAAAGAAAATTAAACTGTTTCTTTAAAAAAAAGAAAAAGAAGCAAGTCAGGGAAAGAGAGATGGAAGAGGAAAAGGTAGAAGAGGTTGCAATATGGTACTAGTAGAGAATACAAGTATGGGGTGAAGAAGAAATATATCCTCAAACCTTTCAGGGTAACAGAGTCCAAGTTTTATTTGCTGTATGGGACATGGATTAATAGCAGTTGCCTATATGTGTCCAGGAGGCTCCCTTAAAGTTATGATAACACCACCCTGAAAGTTATGTCAAGATGACAGTGACAGAGGTAAGGGATCTGCATGGTTTAAGAGGAGTACAGCTTACAGAAGTAGGATCTCTGAGGTTATTCAGCATTTAGGCTGACACTCAGCTGGTATACACATGCATATTTTTTCCTTGATGGCTCTTGTGCTGTAAAGCTGTGTCACTTCTTGAGCTTGCAGTCTTAAGTTGCATTTTTTGTGTAAAATAAACAAATGGTTTATTAACTTATTTCTGAAACAACAGTCCTAAGAAGAGCATTTATGCTTAATAAAACACACTTTCCATAATGGTGTTTCTCGCTTTTGTTCTACAACAACCTGGCATTTTATCACATTTTTCTACTACAAATTGGGAGCAAAGACACAAACACATTAAATAGCATATTAAAAATGTAATTACCATTAAGTAATAAAATTTGTACTTCAGTTGTTTCCTCAGCTGATATAACGCCTTTTAGTTTTAATAATTTGCCTTGAATTTTGTCATATTAATGATAGTCCTAGTAGGAACAGACCTTCCTACACACTAAAAAAAGCGAGAGAGACAAAATATTAGACCGTCTGTTTGTGAACAACTAAACCAATCATACAGCTGTCAGTTTCATATGAAGTAATTATTCAAATATGTGATAGCCTTAGTTTAATTACCTTGTATGCATATGTATTTTTCCTGGATATAACCTTGTTATCGATCCTCAGAGCCTGGTCCAGGCAGAATTTTGACAAGAGCAGCCTACATTGAGATTTTTTAAGTACTCACAAGAAAAAAATATCCAGAGCTTCCTTCTTGAGGGATATCCAAACAGAGGATGGGCTCCGTTGGTTGCAGTGAGACAGGAGGAGCTGACAGGGGCATGGAGAGGACAAAGAGGGTGTTGGCAGCTGGGTCTGAGAAGGCAGAAAGGGATGAGAGAACCAGCTATTTCTTGCTCTGTTCTCTTTCTCTTTTTGTTACTGGAAGGATTGTGCCTGCTTTGGTGAGAGTGCATGCTGTGTTTTCTGTACTTGCTTTGACCTTTAATCAATATTGATTTATTCTGTGAAGACCTTAAGTCTCTGACCTCTGGCTGGCTTTGCAAAAGTACAGTTAAAAGGTGCTAATGTCTTTTAGTTGCTGAAGATACCAGAAACACAAGAGACAAAAGCAACCAGTGCTTTCAAGCTCATATGATAACTTTGGCATTATTTGGAAGGCATGCTGAGGTGAATGCCATAAGGAAATCTTTTTGTTTTTCAGACTCAGGATACAAAAGTGTGACTAGGATGTACGTTGAAGATGGAGCAGGCATCACCTTAGAAAACTGTAAGCACTTTCAAAATAATGAAAGTACACAGCTCACAGGTGTCAGAGACCATCAGCCTGCCTTCACAGGCTGATGTTAGATTGGGCTAGAGACAAAATTTGAAATCAGGCTCCATCTCCTTTATTGTAGTGTGGGCCTGTCTTTAGTTCTTGGACACACACAAACATGTTGATTGGCCTTTTTTCTACAAGAAAGAATTCTTTGGGAACAAAAAATGTCTTTCCTTATGGCCATGAAATAAAGACTATAACAAGGGCAATAACTACCACACTGTTTAGTCATGCATGTGGCCTTTAAAGAACTGAACAAAAAGATCAATACCTTGATTTCCTTTTCATCTACCTGGACCAATGAAGCATAGACCTCTTGCTTTGTTTTGTGTGTAATGAAGGAGGTAAGAGAGTGTTAGCAGAAAGAAAAGATTACCTCTCTGTGGTAAATATATTGATGTTGCAGACAGAGGCAGAGTACAGCGTGGAGAGTAATGAGAAATTTGACTGCTTCCCTTCCCTTCTTTCCAGACTGGTGTTGCTGTATCCCACAGTGAATTACCAGCTACAAAGAGAAAGAACTGTTTAGGGACTGGCAACTGAGAGCATCTACAATTAGCTGAATTGATTAACCTTTACAAATGCTGTTACCCTGTGAGGTTTTTTTTCTTCCACAGTACTTGAACAATATGCCTTATTGATTAAACATACTTCTTTATGGTAGAGCTGATTTGTCTGTGACTTCCCCAGTCATAAAGCCTGCCTCCATAATAGCTGCATGTTCTTGTAAGGACTTGACACTGGGGACGGATGGGCATTAGACTGGAGACTAGAGACTGATTCAA
Source organism: Eurystomus glaucurus suahelicus (assembly GCA_032159205.1). Classification (NCBI taxonomy): domain Eukaryota; kingdom Metazoa; phylum Chordata; class Aves; order Coraciiformes; family Coraciidae; genus Eurystomus; species Eurystomus glaucurus. The sequence continues at coordinate 4,190 of JAVFHW010055218.1, read as the reverse complement.
GCATTGGAACAGGCTGCCAAGGGAAGTGGTTGAGTCATCATCTCTAGAAGTATTTAAAAGATGTGTAGATGTGCTTAGGGCCATGGTTTAGTTGTGGATTTGGCAGTGCTGGGTTAAGAGTTGGACTTGATGGTCTTAAAGACCTTTTCCAATATAAAAGATTGTATGATTCTATGATTATGTTATCACTCTTCACATCTGGAGTATCAGGAGTCACACTGCAAAAACAGGAGAAGAAAATCTGTGTTCCAGCTACTCCTCTAAAGCCTGAGCTGTGCCAAAACAAAGGGTGTTAACCTCTTCATTATGTCTCACCTACTGTGCACAAGACACAACTTCTTGTCTAGCTGGAAAGACTGACATCTGCCTAGCTGTAAAATAAGTAGGGGACATAATTTGTAATAACATTTATATGGCTTGGTTTATGGCATTTTATTTCATGTACATTAGTGGGGATTTAACAATGGCAAGATTCTGCTTTGCAGTGACATCTGTTTTTAAATCTCTTAGAAAGCTTATTCTGGTGGTCATGTGGTTGGCAGTGGATTGGCCTTCTGAGAGAAAGGGCTCTGGGAGATCAAGATCTCTTAGAAGACATGTGCATGGTGCCACATGGGTACCTTTCTAACCTTGCAACCCATGAAGTTGCAGGATGAAGCACACAAAATACCACTTCATATTTCACTCTTATTTTTGGAGAAGGGGTGTGTGTGGGATTCTTGTGATTGTGAAGGTTAATGACAGCACAGGCTGCCTCACTAAAATTTCATCACACTCTCCCCACTGTTAGCACTCACTGTACCTGGGAAAACTCTCCACTTTAAGAAGGGAAGAGCAGAAATTTAATTTCCCTGCCAGCTCAAACTGAGACCTCTTCTGTACAGAGACTTTAATCTATTCTGAATCATGCTGAATTACACATGTTGTTCTATCATTCGCTTTTCAGCTCAGCAGGGGTGGAACAGAGAACGCCAAACTCATTTCACTGAGGACCGTGGGTGGGTTCACAAATGCCCTTCAATATGTGAAAAAGCCACCAGCATTCATTGATGTGTAAGAATCACTAAGAGTTAGGGTTCTGGCAGCACTCCTCTTCCAGGAGGAAGGAAAAAAAAAATTACTTTCCAGTAAAAATTGAGGGCACAGAGAACATGAAGTGGCTTAAATTATGCATTGTTTTAAATGCACAGAGAAGAATGAAGAGATCTATGATCTCAAAAATGTTAACAAGGAAGATGTAAATAGTACACACATACATATAGTTTGTGTATTGAGACATATGGTAGCGTGTGCATATAATATATTAAACATATATTGTCAAGTATTTAATACTGAATATAAGAGAACTGACGTCATCCCATAGACCAGAGGAACAATGGTGGCACTCAGCCATTTTTTTTCTGAGTAGCTGCTGTGTTTTTAAAAACAAAAAATCAGGGAGCTGCCGTAGCAAAGTCTGTAACATTTGCAGCATGATAAACAAATTAGAAAACAGCAGATGCAGCACAAATTAAGATGTATTTAGCACAGCAGCCCATCAGATGTGTGAAAGTCTTTTGTATATCAGCTTTGCAAGGTTGATGTATTGCACTTTAGACAGCTGATAATGAAACCTTCTAGCAATTAGAGGTGGAAATACTGAGGATTTGAAATTGTGTTGTTCCCAGTGGGGGGAGGGGGAAAAAAAGCCCCAAATCCTTAGTGATAAATTTACTGCTTTGTGTGTGTGCACTGAGTAAAACAAAGCAAATGTTTCAGTTTAAGCACATGCACATTTTGAATTTCTTACATTTTTTTTTTAAATTTAATGCTTGTGCAATTATTATTTCATTTTTTTTGTGTGTCATTTAATAAGTGTTTATTTCTTTGTTGATGTTATGTGAGTTTTATGGCCAGTACTCTCCTATGAGGTGCATTATATAGTCATATGATAGAAGGACAGTAATTTCAGTAATCTAGTCTTCAAACAGCAACAATCCTTTTAATGATTTAAGTAATTTACATCTCTACAGTTTTATTGTATTTTGCTTTTTTCCCTGATGTTTCTTCTAAACTTCCTCTTTCTGCCACCCCTTCCATGGCCCAGAGCCCAGAATAAAAACCTCAGTGGGTTTTACATGTGTGAAGGTTGTGGGTTTGAAGCCCAAACAGAGTTCTGTGCTTGAACCTTGAGGATGCTGAGTGCTCTCAGCTCCAAGGAAATGTAATGAAAATGGAGTGTACTTAGCAGCTCACATGCCTGAGCCCCCCTGAGGAGAACAGCAGATTACAGTGGAGCTGGGATCTGTCTGCTATATAGACAGTAACAGTTTCTATTTATATAGGGCCTCTCATCTAAGAATCTCAAAATGCACTACAGATTATGGATATGCCACAGCAGTGACGTTGTTATGGTTGCACAGAGATTTCAAACTAAGGCAGACTTTAAAGCTTTTTGTTACTTGTGAACAAAAGAATGTGTCTTTGTGCACCCTCACCAGACTTACTATGATCAGTCTTTATAAAAACTACCAAATGACTTTTCTGTGAACTAATGTGTCTACTTGGCAAGAATTATGGTTGCTTAAAAATGGCCTTGTGTTGGTATTTGTGCCTGTTTTGTTATTATGAGATACGGTGTTGGTACTCCCTGCTCTCAGATGTTGGGTTGCATGAAGATGGGTACCTTTTGAAAAAACACACCACACACTGGATATAGACAACAGGGAAGCCCAAGCTGAAAGTACAACCTCCCTAGAGCTGCTTGCATAGCAGCATTGATGACAATCACTGTTTCCCACAGAAAGAGCACCAGCTGATCTCATCATTGATATGAGCAGAAACAGGGATATTGTGAAAATGCTTTGAAGGTCTCAGTCCCTAGATTATTATTATGTCACCAGAAGTCTGAGCTGTAATTAAAAGAAGTATTCAGGCCTATTCTGAGGGACTTTGTGAAATGTATGTTCTTGGAGTAGAGCTGCCAGTATACTGTACTTGGAGGCTGTGGAAAAGATGTGAGGGGTTTTATGCATGAGTGACGGCTCCCCTTTCCTGTCATTAAGCATTGCTCTTGTTTTCATAATTAAGGCATGTTGCTAATGACAAAATGAACAAAAACTGTTCTGTGATTTCTATTTAACTTTGCTGATTGTGCTATGGACAACAAAAGGATGAGAACTGCTGGTGAATGGGTGGTGTGGAGCTGCCTGTCTCTGATCTAATACTAGGTTGGTCCATTGTCAAAGAAAAACAGGTCTGACAGGTTTAACAGGGGTGAATACCTGCTTCAACACTTGTGTTGTGGGTTCTGGAGGTGGTGCACTTCAGTGATTCTTTTCCCTCATCCATAATGGTCTTGATGACAGAAATGCCTTTCTTCTCAGTATATGCTGTATTTTGATACAGTTTTTACCAAGTTCTGATAAGTAATGAAGCATACTATGTAGCTACAATAAGAAATTTGATTTCCATAAGCAGTTGTGTTGGTTTAGTAAAAGCTGTGGCAGGGACTGCGGGGTGGCTGAGCCCCGTGGCCTCGCTGCTGCTCCCCGCCCCCTCCCCTCTGCCGCGCAGACAGAGAAAGAAAGAAAAAAAGGTTTAAAAGTGCCTTTTTGAGTTGAGATAAGGAAGGTTTAATGCAGGAACATGTAAGAAACAATTGCAAAGGCAAAGGTCTGGGTCTGGGAGAGTGATGAGCCACCCAGGATAGGAGCAGATCAGGTCTGGGAACACCTGGAGAACCTGAAGGTGCACAAGTCCATGGGACCTGATGAGATACATCCACGGGTCCTGAAGGAACTGGCGACTGAAGTTGCTAGGCCACTAGCCATCATATTTGAGAGGTCCTGGCAGTCTGGTGAGGTTCCCGCAGATTGGAAAAGGGGGAACATAACCCCCATCTTTAAAAAAGCAGCCAGAAACAACCCAGGAAACTACAGACCAGTCAGCCTTACCTCTGTGCCAGGTAAAATCATGGAACAGATTCTACTGGCAGCTGTACTGAGGCACATAAAAAAAAATCAAGTGGTTGGCGACAGCCAACATGGCTTCACCAGCGGCAAGTCATACCTGACTAATCTAGTGGCCTTCTACGACAAAGCTACAGCGCTGGTTGACGTGGGAGTAGCAACCGATGTAATTTTCCTGGACTTGTGCAAGGCCTTTGACACTGTCCCACATGACATCCTTGTCTCTAAAATGGAGAGACA
>JAVFHW010055214.1:0-27718 GCA_032159205.1 Eurystomus glaucurus suahelicus | reverse complement strand
GGGGGAAGCCACAGGGATGACTCCAGGTGAACGCCTGAACAAAACATTGTATGTGTTGCACTATTTACGATTGTCAGGCAATAATTAGGAACCACCCATGTTAATACATAACTTAGCATTAAAATCTGGAATACAAGATCCAGAAACTCAAGGGATTTTGATACAATTTAAGAATTTGCAAACAGGACAATGGAAAGGACCAACTGAAGTAAAATTAACTGGTAGAGGATATATGTGTTTGCTTACAGGGGACAGTCATCAGTAGGTTCTGGCGCAGTAGGTGAAGCCCTGCGTTGTGAATCCTACACCCTGAAGTCGACTAAGAATTGATCCAAAAAGAAACAAAATGCTGATAAACACAATTATATTATTAATGTTGTCCTTAGCCTTGTATAGTTTTGTTCATCCCGCAGTGAATATATCACATCAACAAAACATTTGGGTCACCATAGCTAATCAAACAGAAGAACAGGCATTTTGTTTATCAATGACCTCACCTAGTAATCCGTTCTGTATGTGTTTAATAGGTGTTCCATATTTTAACCCGAAAGAGTATCAAAAGTATTTGAAGAAAAATACCTGGGCAATCATGAATTTTACAGTAGCAAATCAGACTGCTCAGGGAAAACACCCCGGAGTAAACAGCACTGCTTTCTGGATGGGACAGATTGTGATGCAATTGACCAACAAAGTGGAGTTTTGGAATTGCCCCTCCATAGTTATAGCATTGCTGTTTGCCCCTGGAGTTACATCAGCTAAAGCGCTAAGCACTGTTAAAAGATTGGGATGTTAGGTTGCAAAATAAATGAATCTTATGTCTGAGATTATAGGGAACTTAATAACAGATGTGGATAGTATTAGACATGCAACATTGCAGAACTGCGCTGCTATTGATTTTTACTACTATTGGCTCATGAACTTGGTTGTGAAGACCTTGATGATACGTGCTGTATGAATTTGAATGACAATTCCCGATCGACACATAAAAGCATACAGCTGTTAATGGATCGTACCCATAAGCTACAAGTAGATGGTACCTGGAATTGGTTGAATAACTTGTCCAAGAGATGGGAACTGCCAGGATGGTTGCTGTCACTGATGGGCTCTGGATTGTTGATTTTGCTTGTGATTGTGGTTGTGCTGCTGATGCTGGCATGTCTTGTGCCTTTGCTGCAAAGGGCCCTTGTAGCAAATGACACAGGCAGTTAGAGAAAATTGTGGGAGTCCACAGCTGGTCTGAGGACTCAAGGATGGACCTTAGCTTTGAGCAGATAATAATGTTTCCCTGAAAGAGCTTGGAAAGCCCTGAGGCTGAAGAGTCCCAGGGAGTGAAGGAAATAAGAGGCCTAACGAGTAAATTCCACAAAACAACAACCTGACAAGAAGTCAGTGCAGAAGCACCAACCAATCAACATGTATAGGGAGAATGGACTAAGCTATTCTACAATAACAAGAGCTTGAAGAATATGTGCTACCAATTAGAAATTGTTGCTAGGTAAATGATGTACACAATGTAACCAATAACAAAATAGCTTCTACTGCGTGCTGTGCCAAAAAATTATAAAAGAGCGATGTTTTAATATTAGCTTTAATAGTGTTGCTTGTATTAATATTAGATATACCTTGTATTTCTCATATGGTTCAGAAAATGATGAATAGAATGATAAAGAGCGTCTGGATTGTTCAAAAGGAAAAAGGGGGAATTGTGGAGGAGTTTTTGAGTGAGAGAGGACATGACTTAATTACAGTGAACAATCCAGACTTTGGGGCTTAGTTGACGGCCCTGAAGCGTCCTTGGAATAGAGATAAGAAGAAGAAAGAATACAGCAGTTTGCAAGAAAACAGAACTTTCCCAGGAAAGTTCTATCTGCAAAGGAGGTTGGACTGAGCAACGTAAGAACGCGTGAACAAGGAGCCTGAACCAACTATGTTAGGGGGTGGGTTGCATGATTATGGGGACATAACCAATTATGTGTAAGGGCTAAGCGCATGCTTTCGCTTTTGTACTATAAATACACACGATTAGAGCAATAAAGGGAGAACGATCATACTCATATTGGGATCGCGTCGTTACTCCGGATCCGTCTCCCACTCCAACACAGCCCCACTATCCCAGCATCGGAGCAGCCAAGTGATAAGCCGCTCACCTGGGAGACAGCCATAGTCCTTCCGTACATCTTGCAGTTCACTCAAAGACAGGGATCGGGTAACCACCTCTGGCTCTTCCTCCTGTTCTCGTGATGACCCTGGTTCATCCTCATCCCTCACTACATAAACCGATTTCTTGGTATATTTCTTTTTCTGTACAGGGGCAACTGATACTGGCACAGGCTGTTTCTCTTGCTCAGCTACACTATCAATCGGTTTGTTATCAGGTTCAGAAACCTTCTTCTCCCCCTGAGGGCACTGGATAGTGCTGAGCAGGATATGATATGCATGGGCAAGTCCCCAACACATTGCAGTGATTTGTGTCTCCTGGGAGTTTCCACAACACACCCTCTCTAAGTACCTTACTAATTTATCAGGATTCTGTACTTGCTCAGGAGTGAAATTCCAAAGCATTGGGGGTGACCACTGCCCCAAGCACTTGCCCATGCTATCCCACACACCCTGCCACTCATAACTATCAGGCCTCGGGGCAAGTCTCGGGGTGAGGACATTAGATAAGAACCTTATAAGCTTAATTAGCACATGGCAAACATTTAGCAAACACAGCAGTGAGAGCATGCTGACCTGGGTATTCCAGGGATAGGTAAACTCCTCAAAAGCTGAGAAGGTCCCCTCCCCTGTATCACCCGTAGATGGGGTGAGACCACTAACAAACGCCCAAGCCACATGCAGGTACCAGTTCGCCTCTCCCATCAGTGACACAATCATATCATAAGCTGTCAGCATCCAGTACAGCACAATGAGCCCCTTCACACATTTCCCACACAAAATAAACATCATTATAGAGAACACAGTGGATGTAGGGAGTGATACAGGACCACCAGGCAAACAGGCTGGCCAGCATCGTGAACATGCTCTGATTTCAAACAAAATATATATATAAACAGAGAATCGTGTCTAACAAGGGTTATTTAAACACGCTTTGAACAGATTCTGTCCGTATCTCAACTCTCAGATGCACTCTCAGATGCCCCGGGTTGGGCACCAAAAGATGTGTTGGTTTAGTAAGAGCTGCGGAGTAGCCGAGCCACGTGGCCGGCCGCTTACTCCCCACCCTCTCCCCTCTGCCGCGGGCCACAGACAGGGAAGAAAAAAAAAGGTTTAAAAGTGCCTTTTTGAGTTGAGATAAGGAAGGTTTAATATATATACATAAGAAAAAAACATATAATGGGAACTTTGCAGTTAACAAGAACAATATTAACAGTAAGAAAAGAGCAATACAAAAAAAAACAATACCAGAGAACAACAGTGAGGGACCGAACCTGAGAGAAGTCCAAAGCGAACTGAACTCCAACTGAACAGCCCCCAATGGAACTGGCCCCTCCCCGGAGCTGGCCCTGGGGCATGACGTCAGCATGGTATAGAATTACCTGGCTCCACACAAAATTAACCCTGTCCTGGGCAAACCAGGACACCTGGTCAGAATTCTTGATAGACATCAATTATTATACAAGAAGATGAATTAAACATGAATATTATCTATTTCCATAATACATTTTAAATACATATTTACTTTTATATAATGAAACTTTTATTGGTTTTACTTGGGAGATAAAAGGGACAGGATGCCTAGTGATAAAATGAATTTTCTAATTGGACTTTAATGAACCTTGCAAATATCTTGATGCAGGTTTCTCACTTTTAAAGATCACTCAGTCCCTAGCTAAAAGATCACTCAGTCCCTAGCTAAAGAAGGAGCCTGCATTAAGATTTAAAGGTCTCCCTTTTAGTGGTGGGGCTGTGCATGCTGTGTCTTAACTTCAACCAGAGGCAAAATCTTTTTCTTTCCAAAATTAAGAAGAATCAGCACATTAGTCAAATGGAATTACTTTATTTAGACAATGTAATTTTTTAATTTACATTATTTCATTTGTGAGGGAAAGCATTTAGGAAAAAAACAACAAAACACAAGCAACCAAAACACTGCCACTTGTTGGCAGATTAAAAGCAATAGCAAATTCTACACCTAGTACTTTCTTCCCCTAAAACTTCCCCTTGGAAAAAAAAAGAAAAAAAGATTGTTTTGGCTTTTCAAAAAGAGATCACATTTTGACTAGTCTGATGTGGCCAAGGTTATGGCAAATGTCTTAAAACTGTCAGTACATTTATGCTACTCAATCTGCCAGGAAATCTGTTACTGGATATTTTTTTTTTTTACGCAAACATTACTACAGCAAAAAAATATTTTGTGTTATTCAAGTAGAAAACAGTTTCAGACGACATTGAAAGTTTGCATATACCAATGCCAGTGAAGGCAAAGAGGACAGCGTGGGTGTGCTCCTCTCTCATCTGTGCTCTTCTTGGATTGGTCTCTCCTCTGGGCTGCAGTGGGTCTCTAAACATTGCAGTGGGGCTTCTGTAATAGCCGCAAATATTCTTAACAATAAGGCAGACTTGGCTTCCCAGTTTCCTAGGCCTTTTGGAAACATTTTCTTTCTCTTAATGTCAACCTTTTCCTCTTATATATGTCTCTTCATTCTGCCTCAAGGAGACTTTTATAGCCACTGCGTATCACATTACAGATCTGAAATGTCAAATCAGGCTACAACATTGCAATGAATTATTCCCATCAGTCCCATACTACAGACTCAGGAATTCAGATTGCTGTAATCATTGCTAGTTCTGAAATTAATGAACATAGCTTATGAGCAACGCTTAGGTCAATTTCATTACTTTATACTAAACTTGATACAGGGAAACTGCAGCTTCAATCCACAAAATAGTATACTGTGAATCCATTCACAGGAGCACTCCTAATCTGAGGTTGGGCAACCACTTGCTCTCATGCCTCTGCAGTATCAAAGGCTTCTTTCATTGAAAAGACCTTTTCATTTATGTCGTATTTCTACTTAACAAAATTCCTTTAAAAAAAAAGGCCCCGCCAAAGAAATATAAAATCCTCATTTAATTACATCCCTAGTCCTAAAAGCCCGTTGCTGCTTTGTAGGAACAAAAATTTCCTAGATGTTAAATAGGAACACCATTCCAAAGGAAAAGCAATGGCAAGTATAAAACTTCATTAATGAAGAAAACTAGAACTTCATTTACTATTTTAAAGGCTTCATTAACAAAATTATCTGTCTGTATCTACCAATGTTAAATTAAGCAGTTTGTCAGACAGATGAGCACATCAAAGTCTTTCAAAAAGGAAGAACTTGAGACTTGAAAAGCTGTCCAAGATCAGAAGTGAGAAGAAATAAAGGCTAGTTGCAATGCCTGAAGAAATATCTAGAACGAGATTTCCTTTAAATTATCATCCTCTGACCTTAGGAGGACTAAAACTGAGGCTGAATTTGCTTCATGAGGCTGAATTTACTTTATAAGATTTGATATTTCACTACACAGAGGTGTAGATTTCTATTTTAAAAGCCCTGTTCTTCCTTTTTTAAGATCTCTTTGCTGTTATTTCAAAATCATTTGTCACACTAAGAATCAAAGAAGCAAATAGTGCATACATTCCTCTAAACCTGCTTTTCAGATGCTGCCATCCTGGCTCAATCCCTGGACCAGCTTTAGTTGCTCACTCCAGACCCTGCACCTCCACATTTGTGGATGTACACACACAGGGAGTCACTCCCAAGTGTTGTCCTCTCTAAAGCAACCAGCAGCCTATAACCTATAATGGCCTACATATAGACATATAAGCATACTTCAAAGGCTGTAGCTAGGCATAGAGACCAATTGGAAAAGTCTTCAGATACGTTGATGTTGGAATGGACTAAGGCAATTAAGCATCAGATAGATGCACAGACATGCCAAGCTGTATCCCAGAGGAGATCCTCCTCTGCTGACTGCAGCACAGCCCAAGGTTTCCTGTCTTCACAGGTAAATCAGCCCCCTCAAATGGTGAAGCAGGGAGCAAATAGCCCACTTACTATGAGTAATTCAATGTAATTTCATTTAAATAAATCTCTATAAATATCCAGAACAAATAAATCAAACTGTTCTTCATCTGTAACCTAAGGCTCAAAAACCAATACAACATCCTTGTGGTGCAATGTCTTCATGCTTCAGACATTAGCCGTGGAAAACAACTGCCCACTTGGGCATACAGCATGATACAACTCAGCAAAGGCAGGTGTATGAAGAAGCCCAACAAAAAAATGTCTATTTGTTAACAGGAAAGGATTTTTTGGAAGGAAGAAGACAAGTTAGCAACTGACCTCAACTCTAAAACAGCAGAGCCTGCATGAGCTGTGTATTCATCCTTTGCTCTGTGAGCTCATAAACAAATGGGTATAAGCTGTTAAAACAGTCCCCTTAAGTTTTCAAAATAATGGTTTTTTGTACACATCACGGTTTAAAATGAATGTCCATTTTAATCTTGTGTAACACTTGCTGAGTTTGTGGTCTACATGCTAATTCTTTCAGAGCAGTAAGGTTTGAACCTCACATGGAAATGACTAAATCTGCTGTGAGTGTTGGGATGAATGCCTCTGACTTGCCAAAATCCAGTCTCAGTCCTGTCTCATAGCTTTATTAGCCCCCAACACAACTCGACCGCGACAGTACTTGTTGTAAGAATATTCGAAGATGATGTTTCAGTTGCTTATTTCGAGTGTAATTCCAAAATATGAAGGGTTTTCATGCATGATTATTTGAAAAACCTGCTCTTAAGATAAAAGCTAAATCAACAAAACAATATATTTCATTTAGCACAGACCATTTGGGAATGCTACTGGAGATGGATATAAAAGTGCTTGTTTCTAGAGACATGGACTGTACCCATGTCTGACTGCAATAGTGAGCGCACTGCTCTCAGGAAAATTACCATGGTCAGATCATGAGCTCCTTTTAGCAAAGTGGGCTGCAAACCCCCACATGCCAGAAGGGAAACCTCCTGGAGCTGAGGGAGCCTTGGCCACATGTCAAGGTTTGCAGCCTCAGCACCACCAGTACAATTTCCTTGCTGGGTTGGATTTATCAGCCTGTGGCCCCAGGAAGGAAAGTCCCTGCACCCCAGGAGACAAGTTTTCATGGCCTAAATCCAGTCCTTCAGTCTCAGTACAGAAGAGTAGAGAAGTTAGTCTTCACTTTCTAAGTCCATTCAATGTGGGAAAAGAAATACTGTGCAGGAAAAAGATGATCCTTTGCCACTGACAGGAATTCATCACCATACAGTCATGTCTTGCAGCTGCACAGCCACTTCCCCATTGCCAGGTCCCACTGCAAGGGTTTCACAAAGAGATTCATACCTGCTTTCAGGGCATTTTGGTAGGTAAGATACCTTTAAACTCATCTTCTCTCCATTGGAGTACAGACAGGGCTGCCAATTACCATAGAGTGTATTTTTTACCTTAATGCTTGGTAAATCATAAAGCAAACAAACAAACACTATCAGAATCAAAAATACAATCACAGACCAGGGTTGTTGCCACTTAGAAATTATGTGATAAGCTGCCTGCAAGCTTATTACCAGCTGGCTTCCAAAATATATTAGAAATTTTCAAACAGAAAGATGAATAATCAAGAAAATTCTACAATGTCCTTTATTGAGAAAACAGCATTATAAAGCAATCTTTGCTGCTGCTGTAGGTTGACTTTAGCCATAGAATTTATTAACCACTGGTAACTGTCAATCATGTTTTTCCTCTCCAAGCAAAGCAAACCTCTTTGTGCTCACCCTATGCCTCTTAGCTGGCCCACTATCATTGTTCATAATGCTAGGGATTAAAAGAATAACGGGATTCAAAATATAGTATTGTATCTAAACCTTAATAAAAGGAAAGTCACTGAGTACAAACCTGGGTAATCACTTCTACTCAGAAGAAAATTACTCAGGAAGTTCTCTAGTATAAAGCACTTGGAAAAAAAAAAAAAAAAAGAGTTATGCTAGAGCTTGTTTGTGAGCGTGTGACTGAAAAAATAACCTCTGCAAAAAATAAAACAGGATCCCTGCTGGAAATATGTAGCTATCACTTATTACCTTTAACTGTGTTTAATTTTATTTTTTTTCAATATCTTGATCTTTGATTTAAAATTGTATCTGCCACTGGTAGTCCCAAAAAGCTTTACTAAATACAAAAATTATTCTTAGTTTGCAGAGTATCACTGAGGTTACTAATATAAAAAAAATGTCTTCAGTACCCTGAGGACAAAAATTCTTAGTAAGAACTACTAGATAGCAGTAAGTAAATTATTTGTTTACAAAATATGTGATATTGCAGCTGATGAGAAATAATAGGTGAATAAAACTTCTTGAGGAAAGGCACAGGAATGTCCCCTTGTCCATTTATTGAAGTTTGCATGATATCAATAGATATACTTGAACATTGCCTTTGGGGACAAATTTCCACAACTAGGTAAGAGCTGTGATCACTTCCCAAAGGAGTAAAGTATGTTCTTTGCCTGACCATATCCACCTCAGGAAAGGACAACCCCAAAGTAGCACTGATTTGAGAGCAATTGAGGTGTCCTGGCTGTGAGTCACTGGTATATAAACTGTCAATATGCAGGTGAGGCACTGAAAAAAATCCCAGTTTTCAGATTTCCATACCTCAGAGCAAGGTGTTACTGGTTCAAATCTCATCATAAAGCATATAGCAGGAGTGATTGTGTTGTTCTGTGCTTATAGAGCATTTAGCACTAACTGCTAGACAGTATTGCAGAAGTTGGCTTTACTGTTATGAGATGTACAGTGGAAGACTTCTGTCTGTGACATTTAACCAATTTCCAGGTACTGCTGTATGACTGACTGTTACCTAGAGGATCAGCAGGTTTATTTGCTAAAAGACAGCTGCATGCGGGCACACTTCAGAGTCAGAATGATCTGCAGGGTCTCAGCATTTCTTTACAGTCACACAACTTCAAATAATCATTTCTCCACATCACCAGGCACTGCCAGAGTCACAGCTGGGTGGTGTTTGGTTGTACTTCACCAGCAAGCAAGGGCCATCGTCTACTGCATAGTTCTGGTAACTGGTCTCTTTGGGAGAAAGTTCTCTCATTTTTCCCTGTCAGCCTTTCTGCTTTACTCCTCTGGCCGCTTTTCTCTTTTCCCAGCCTCCTCTGCCCTACCCAGCAAGATGAATCAGACACTCTACTAGATGCATCTTACAGTGCTACAAAGGCACCCTAAAAATGGTTTGGCTCACTATTTACCTACCTTAGGAAATCCTCATCTATCCCAGAGCCTCTTAAACAGCTCTGATTTTAACCACCTCTTAGATGCTACCACAGGGCTCATGCTTGAGGCTCTCTGATCTCCAAAAGAGTCCCATTTGGCCTCCTTGATTTGATTGGTTGGTTCAAACTACAGCTGCCATCAGAGGTGCAAGACTCGCCAAGAGGTTTGGGATCAAAGAGCCCCAAAGGCTGTTTATAGCATTAGAAGCTACTGCTGGGAAGTTGAGTGATAGTGCCCACGTATTTACAGTTTAATGATGACATAGATCCTCTTGGTAAACTGAAGCCTGCAAGAACTTCTAAGAACATGTCAAGCTCCACTGATGGAGATGGGTCACACACAGATGAAATAAGTGATAATGCAAATAGCTGCAAAATGTACATGAGGGCCCCATACACCCACATTTGAAATGTCACCCTGCCTATGACATAGTTTATAATTTCTTATATATGTCAGGTCTTATATAGATAATAATTATAACCAATTAAATGTGATTTATTTTAAACCACAACAACCAAAGGAGCTCTTACAGAAGGGAAAATTTTCACATTTTTCAGCAAATCTGCTCAAGTATTTGTGCTATTTTCAGGACCCTGTGTGTGCACAGTGGAAAATAATTTCCAGAGTCACTTTGCATGGCACCATATGTAAACCAGAGCAGTTCAGATGACTTAACACAATCTGCTCTTCAGTGCTCTGCATTAGCTTGCTATTAATTTGACAGGCTGGCACATGAATGTCACTCTCGATCTCAGAATTCATTCTATTCCTACCTCCTTACTACTATTTGTTCTCCTCCTACAGTTTCTTTCACCAGCACTCTTTCAATTACACAACAGCACTCAACAATTCCCAAGATAAAGAACTTTTGAGTTACAGAAGGGGAGGGCAAATGGCCATTCACACTCAGAGCCTCTCTCTCTGAAGTTTGTGCAAGTTTTTCCATTGATTTTTCATTGATTTCTGCAGGAGCTCAGGTCAATCACGCCATGATCAATGTGATCAAGTGAAAGCCGTTTATTTAGTAAAACATCGCTCTTTTATAATCTCTTTGGCATAGCACGCAGTACAAGCTATTCTGCTATTGGTTACATTGTGCATATCATTTACCTAGCAACAATTTCTAATTGGTAGCACATATTCTTCAAGCTCTCGTTATTGTAGGATAGCTCAGTCCATTCTCTTCACACATGTTGACTGGTTAGTGCTCTTGCACTGACTTCTTGCCAGGTTGCTGTTCTGTGGAATTTGCTCATTAAGCCTCTTATCTCCTTCACTCCCTGGGACTCTTCAGCCTCAGGGCTTCCCAGGCTTTTTCAGGGAAACATCATGATCTTGCTCAAGGCTAAGGTCCATCCCCGGGTCCTCCCACGGATTTCTATAGCACCAAAGTAACCTCCTTGCAGCCAAAACAGATCCTGAGATCTTCTTTCTCTACTTGGAAAGATGACATCAGTCCATTTTATGCTATTTACTTGTTCGTACTCTTCAAAATGAATGGTTGTGCTCCAACACAGGTACATTGCAGCTAGGAAGTCAGTGTTATGAGTGATTTAACATTGACATTTTCTCAGGCCAAGTAGTTAAAAATCAGTCGTTAGGTATTCCTCCTCAGTGTATTATCCACTGAATTCACACTGCTTGATAGTACCATTACTGCTACATACACACACAGATTTTTAATTTCTACTTGATGTAACATAGGGCATGCCAATATTTTTTGCTACGCTTACTTCAGTGACGAGCTTCAAGGTACCAGTTTGGTAAGAGGAAGACTATTTGCATGTGAATACTGCTGCACTCCCAGTGCAGCCTGGTAGCATTTCTCTACTGCTGCTCCCATTGCTGCACAATGTCTATAGATAATGAAATTACCATGGTGATGCACCTAATTTAAATGCCTTGCAGAAGTCCGTCTGTTAGAGGCTCACTGTCAAGTTGGATAGCAGCTTACTACATAACTTGATCATCAGGTCTACGAGAATTTATGGTGTTGTAGGGTATTACATGAGAGATTATCTCTGTATAGTCAGATCTGCAATACTTCCATACAGCAAAAAGATCACAGAAATGTTCTGAACATTTGTCAGGATGCATAGCTACAGAAGGCTATAACTCTTCGGACAAAACGCAGTGCAGGTTTCAAAAGGAACATTTTCCAAGCCCCTTAAATTCCTTACAAATTACACAATATTGTGTCTTTATAAAGGTAATAATGAAGATGCTTTTCTGTTAGGAAAAAGCCCCAGATTGTTGTCAAGTATATGTATGTTTATAAAAACACATAGGGCTAATCTAGGGAAAACATTAACATAGTCATTTGTTCTGATGATTAAAAAAAGAGGACAAAAGAAGCCCCAGGTTTTCCTCTTACTCTAGCTTGTGCATGGCCATTTTGGTGCCCAAGTATTTTATTTAACACCCTATTCTCTCTCACATCAACCTGGTTCTTGGGCACTGGCATCACAATTGAGGGTGAAAAATCTTGAATTAAACTACTATCCAGGGGCTTGGCAGGGGAAGCTGATGTTAGGGCTAGAAAGGGAAAAATACTGGTCTTCCTCTCTGGGCTATAACCTTATTAGTCTTAGTTTTGTCTCCATGGCAATGGGAACTCTCAGTATAGCCTCTTCCAGCTATGCCAAGACATGACACTTCGACTAACAATTTTTGCCTTACATGGGCCTCCGCCAGGTCAGCAGCTCAGTTCACGAAGTGTACAGTTTGCCTCAACTACTGCTGAGGCAGTAAAATGGCACTTACCTAGGCAGCTTCCTGGTTAAACTGCTACTTAATAATCAAATCAGTAACTTCCATATTTGGGCAAGGTAAGGGAAGATTCTTTAATGTTACAAATATAAATATGAAAACATGTACAATGAAACTCTCCAGCCTTGGATATAATAAAAAATTCAACTGGATTAGGCCTTGAGAGAGCTCATCTAATCTTGCCTTGCTTGAAGCAACGGGTTGGACCAGAGACCTCCAGAGGTCCTGTCTGACCTTAATTCCTTTATGAGTTTACCACTCCAAGTGTTTGTATTTTGCTGATTCCAGCAACTATGCCATAAACTCACTTGGGATTGAGTTTACCACATCATGTAGCAAAGCAGAGCTTTCCTACCTATCATCCATCCCCAGCATTCACTACCTTCCTCTCCTCACTGCAAAACCAGCTCTCATGCCAGCCCATATAGTCTGACTGCACTACCCGCTGGAGAGTACTGCACACAACCCGCCTGCCTGCCTTGCTGCACATGTATTTACATATTTCTTGCTAATTAGCACATTCTCTGCTTCAAATTGCTTCTTTCTGGTGCAGCCTTCCAAAGACAACAGATAAAATTTATTCATCGTACAAAATCTTAGATGTACAATCACTTCATTAGACCCTTCACTAATATTTTTCTGTGAAACATGACATAAAATCTGATGATGATGTGGTAAAATTGGCAAGTATAGACCTCATGTGATAGCATCTCCCTTTCCTATTCTCAGCTATATAAACTCCTCCTGGGAGCCCTTCACACATGCACTGAAGCCACGGCAGCTTAACACCCTGCAGCCCACCAGGAGCTGAGTAATGGTAGCTGTATGAATGTCTGATTTTGGCCTGCAGTAAAGAGAAAAGAAAGTTAAAGTTCAATTTAAAAAACAGCAGTGTTTACCAGAGACTAAAGACTCGTAAACAATTACCACAGCTCAGGTGATGATATAGGTGAACTGTAAAGCTACTCATGAACTTGAAACCTTACCTGTTTACACTGTGGTAATGATACCCATCTGTCCAAAATCCCCTGGACTCAAACTCTCTCTGCATTCAGTGCCTTATGTTTCCTGCTACGGCCACATTATTTACTTCAATTAACTATTCCCTTGTGTACTATTAACTGAGAAAGCAAAGTGTAACTTCAAGCTTCAGAAGTAAGATCAGGGAGATATTAATGTCTACAGCACAATGAAATGGCCTTGCAGCTCCCTACCCTCTCCTTTCCAACTCCTTTTAAACCAGCTCTGAACTACAGGATGTATTTCTACTACAGGAACCTTCCAAAGATCTTACTATTACTTACACCTTACTATTAAAATAAACAATAGTATTTAGAGCTCCACTGGGATGTTACAAATAGCCTTCCCTAGCTTTTGGATTTCTACCAGACTACAAAACTAGCAGCGCTGGATTAGTTTGCCAAAATGTACCTGTAGTTTACTGAACTGCACATCACAGAAAAAATAGCCACTTATTGCTTGGAGAGTTTCAAAAGAGAAGGATAGGCTCAATACAGTTCCAAAAAGAAAAAATGAAAAAAAGTAGGAAAAGCAGTTTAAGTCAGAGATACACGTGTTTGGTGCAACGATTCATGAAACCTTCATGGCCAGTGCCCTGTGGTCCTGGGCATAAAATGGCTGAGAATCTCAAACAGCTGAAATAAAGTGAACACTCTCAGTGAGTTTATCTTCCCCTCTTAGCTTATTTCAATACAATATGCAATAATTATTCCCTTCCTCTTCTCCCAAAATAAAAAGTAGCAGAAAGCATTTTTTTGTATAATAATCAGAAAGTTTGTTAACAAAAAAATCAAGCTTTTAAGAATACTTCTCCTCAAAACCAGATCACTTAAATGCAACAGTTATTTATGAAAATGTCAGAGAGATCAGTGATCGGGTATTTACCAGGTAAAAATAATAATGTAATGAAAACTTCGTCTTTAGGCAGAACAAGGATTAGACTTTCAGTTGTCCTTGGCTGTACTCTGAGGCATTTCCTTCCCCACACACACTAGATGACTTTGCCCAATGAAGCTTTCTCATGGCTTGGAGCTTTAGGTAAGTTCTCCCTAAAACTTTTACAGATGTAAGAACTTAACTGCCCTTTTGCTACCAAGGAAAGGAGAGGTGTGGAATGGAGTTCAACCTTTCTCAACCTCTCTCAAAAAATCTGCCAAAATCATGCTGCAGATCTCAGCAGCTTGCATATGAAGTGCTACAAAAAAAAAAAAAAAACCAAAACAACAAAAAACCCCCAAAGAAAATAAAAGAAAAAAAATACCTAAACAAACAAACAAAACAATTTGCAGAAGTTTTAGCGGTTCTCTGAAACCCAGGTACATACCTGTATGTCCTTCAAGATCTGATCTTGTATCTAACCCACACTGCAAAGATGTGTTTTACAGGGCAGACCTCTAGCAGCTCTCAATATGACCTCTCTGCTCACCTTGCCCTGCACATTCAGAGCCCTTCAGATAATCATAGAAAATAGATAGTCAAGAGTTGTCCATACATTAATGTACATGCAGATGCAGGTAAATGAAGAACCGTCTGCTTCACATGCATCAGTGGGTTGCTGCTATGGTGAAGAGCCAAGATGATCATGACAATTTTCAAGTCTCAATACTTTGCTGCAGTTTCTGGAGCCTGAAAGGCCAGGGCTGTGAGCAGAGGCTTTCAAAAGCCACATTTGAGAGGGAAACTCAGAGGCTGTGGCTTGATTTACAGTTACTTGGAATTGGCCTTAAAAAAAAGATACAATTTTGGTATTTTGGAGATGGAACTCAGCTTTTAAGATATCAGGGTGATTTGTGAAAGGAGTACCACAATGCAGAGTGTACAGATGTGTTTTGTTCAGAACTGCTAAACCTGCACTATGGATTTGCAGAAGAGGTCTGGTGTACATTTATAGAATGGACTGAAAAATCACCATTTGGACAAAAATAATCCTACAAGAAAACCTCTGAGAATACATGGGATCAAAAATCTTTCAGGGTTTAGAAACCCAGTACTTTGTTAAGGTGAAAAACTCTCAAAGTTCTATTTTAAACTTCAGGAAAAACAAGCCCCAGAATACTTAAGAAATAAATATCATCCTTCTATTCATGAGGGAAGCATTCTCCTTTTATCCCCCTGTAATTCACAAAGAGGAAAGCATTTAGAATATTTTCTTCCAAAATAACACTCACTTGGTTATCTAGATCAGAGATCTGCTCACAGAAGTGGCAATGAAACTGCAGAACTATTTTGATACAATCTCAGCTCCAATAAACTACACAGCTACTTTAAATAGATGTTATGCATCAAACTGCAGTTCTCAATCATATTTTAGCATAACACTATATTCTTAGAATGTTATCCACTAGTTATATATTAAACTTGCAGTTTAAATCAATATATGAAAAAAAACTATTGCAAGACTTGGTTATTCTTGTATAAAGCAAAGTGCAGAAGATGAAGTTCCTGCAAAGCAATGTGCTCGTAAGAAAGCTGAGAACAGGAGGCTTTTTGCTCATTTGTTCCTTTTGAATTTGGGTTTGATCTGTTTGGTTTTTGCACCCCTTGAGTGCCCTCACATGTAGGTTGTTCCAGGAGCTGTTCCCATCCTGAGGCAGAGTGCCCTTCTGGCCCTTAAGACGGGGATGGATGTTCATGCCATCAGTTCACCCTGCAAACCGAAGCAGTTTCAAAGGGGAGATATTGATGGTGTTTCTTCTACTTTCTATACTACATGAAATTCTAGAGACAAGAAGCAACTTTTCATGCACAAGATCTACTTAGAGAATCATAGAATGGTAGGGGTTGGAAGGGACCACCCTGAGATCATCTAGTCCAACCACCTTGCCAAAGCAGGTTCACCTAAGACAGGTTACATAGGAACGCATCCAGGTGGGGTTTGAGTGTCTAGAAAAGGAGATCCCACAACATCTCTGGGCAGCCTGTTCCGGGGTTCCATCACCCTGACAGTAAAGAAATTTTTCCTGATGTTGATGTGGAACTTCCTGTACTCCAGTCTGTGCCCATTGCCCCTTGTCCTGTCACTGGGCACCACTGAAAAGAGACTGGCCTCATCTTCCTGATACCCACCCTTCAGATATTTGTAAACATTGATAAGATCCCCTCTCAGTCTTCTCTTCTCCAGGCTAAACAGCTCCAGGTCTATCAGCCTATCCTTGTAAGAGAGATATCCCTGTCCCTTAATCAACCTCATAGCCCTCCATTGGACTCTCTCCAGCAGTTCCTTGTCTCTCTTGAACTGGGGAGCCCAGAGCTGGACACAATGCTCCAGATGGGGCCTCACTAGGGCAGAGTAGAGGGAGAGGAGATTCTCCTTTGACCTGCTGGTCACACTCTTATAATGCACCCCAAGATACCATTGGCCTTCTTGGCCACAAGGCTGTCTGAACAACTGCCTTTAAACCACACTTTGAAAACCTGCTATCTTAAAGACTGGAGTGGCAGAGCCAGTCAAGCTGTGAAAGTCTGCAAGAATAGAAGTCAGGTGTGAACAGGGTGGAACTGAAAACTAACAATTTCCAAATATAAAAATAGAAAATAAAAACCCAAAAAGTATTGATTGAAATGGGAAGAGGGTGTTTTCAGTCAGCTTCACAAGTCATCATGCATCACAGAGGTGATATTCAAATCCAAACTGTATGGGGGAGAGTTACTTTGTTTCGAGAATCGTCATACTTTTTTGGCAGAAGTCACACCACACAGTTTGAAGCTTTGATGCTTCTTGACATAAAGGCTT
Organism: Eurystomus glaucurus suahelicus; assembly: GCA_032159205.1. NCBI lineage: Eukaryota > Metazoa > Chordata > Aves > Coraciiformes > Coraciidae > Eurystomus > Eurystomus glaucurus. Next base: position 10,901 of record JAVFHW010055214.1, on the reverse strand, counting down.
GTGTACTGCCTACTGCCTTCTTTCCTCAGAAAATGGTCTTATGAAAGCTACTGTAGCCTTTTCTCCACCTCTTTTACACCACATACATTCATGGTCTATACACTGCTCTCAAAACTTCATGGAAATGTGCTAAAAATAGTAATTTTAAACACACTGAGAGTTTTTTAGAAATGTTTTCTTCAAAGTTAAACACCAGAGGAAGCCTAAGGTCACATAAGTTTAAGTAGTAATTAGCAATGAATATTTTGTTACTGGATTTAGCTATTTTCTGCTTGCAAAATAGGTAGGAGTAGTGGAAAAAAGGTGTAAAAATCAGCATTACTTATTAATTTTTTTGCAAAACATTTGATAGGGCTGCATTTGCAAACCTTAGGGGGAAGTATGCAACATTCAAACTTTTAAGCATGCATTTCTGTCATGATTTTATTACTAATGAGATGCAATACCAATGCAATCATTTGCAGTCAGCATCCCTTCTCAACAATAATCAAATATATATGCTGAATTTCACATTCACAAAATATGAATATATGAAATAAAGTCACTTTTACAGAAAGGTTCCTGTTACAAAAATACTTACATATCCCTAGTTATCCCAAATAGTTTTTCCGTTAATATTCCAAACTGAATTGCAGTACTTCAGACATGCAAACACCTCTAATGCTTCTTACATACGTATTTTCAATATACACATCAAAACCCTATGCTTGCATGCATGGCAAGAGAGCAATAAAGTTTTCAAAACAGATAGATCATCATTACCATTCTGATTATTTGCTTATTCTAGTAAAAGTTAGTGGAAAAAAGCCACTGTTCTGCTAATAGGATTTCACCCTGAAGAATACTGGACAGTTTAGTTTTGCCCAGCTTCTCAGGGCTCCTGCTGACTGTTCTGACAGGGCTCACCCACTGCCCTGGGTGGGGAAACACAGGCATCCTTGTCCATGGCTCCTGGGTAGCCAGCAGCTAAGGAAATGCTGCTCCAGCTGTGAACTAGAAAGCCCAGACTTTAATAAGGCCATCAGGTCTGAGAGTGGGTTTCATAAAACCAGCTGCAGAGGCCTTTAAAATTAATTGTGGAAGAGACAGATGGACAAGAGACACCTGGCTCCTTACAGTGTCAGACAACTTGTACTCAACACATCCCCTTGTCCCTCTGCTGACATCCTCTAAACTGTCTTTGTGTCAGCAGCAGTCACTGGGTACATCTTATTCAAGAAGGCCTGTGGACTGGGGCTTCTTAAATAAACTTTTCTAAGCAATTTGAATTCATGGAAGATTTTTTAAAATACGGTTCAATTTGATTCAAATCAAAACCAATGGAAAGAAAAAAAACAGCCAGGGGAACAAATGAAACCTCCAAAAAACCAAATCCAAACCAAAAAAACACAATCCACAATCCTGATATTTGGCCTACTTTATGCTTATCTTTCAATTTAGCACCTAAGATAAATTCATACTTGAGCCACATTTAAACAATGCTAATAATGTTAAGAGATGCTTTTTTGCATAAGTAGTAATGTTCGGTCATTTGAGAGGCATTTGGGACTCAAAGTGCGTATCCTAGACTCTGTTCCTGCTATGTCCAGCTTTTGTACAGCACTGATCCTCTCCCTGAACATAAGAGCATATGAATGGTCAGAAATACCATTCCTGTTTTCTATGTAATCATGTAGTTAGCTACCTCAGCAGGACCACAAGTTTCATTGATGTGAGATGTCAGTTTTGAGTTGATGGGGAAATGGCCATCATGATGCTTTATGGATACATGAAAACAAACATTCTGAACACACAGGAACACAATCATCTTCTCTATTTAAGTGAGCACTCGAAGCAGATGAATTGTGTAGATTCTGGCTCAGAGCTTTGCTCCAGCACACTAACCTCCACTTTGTAGATTAAATACTACACATGCAGAACTAAATCCATGACATCATCCATAGTTACGTACACATGCTAATCCTGAAAACTTATTTTCAAGCTTGTAAACAGCCCTATAATTACAGTACTTCTGATCATGTTTCTGAAAAAGTAATCAGTGCACTTTTGCCCATTGACACAATAGAATGTAATTTCTTCCCCCTAAAAAATCTATTTGCTTTTGCTATGCCCCTTGTCACAGTGCCAGTCTGTGAACATCAGCTCAGAGAAACTGTCTAGAATACAGTAATTTTGTCTCCAGAGGAAAAAAAAAAAACAAACAACAAAACCAACCAACCAACCAACCAACAAACTAAAAAGCCCCTCTCACTCTTTCACCAAGCAGTAACTGAATCTGAAGTCCAGGCTTCCACGACTTTCTATTGTGCTCCAAGTATTGCATCTTGCCCAAGGCATTTCTGACTCCCTGTGCCACAGTGCTGTGACACACATTGTATTTGTGGACCTGAGCACAGAGGGCATCCTGCTACAGACTTCCCATTCTGCAGAAGAGGACACTTCAACTTCAATAATCCAGACATCTGTTATTTCTTGTCACTTATCCAAGAATGAGAAACTAGTGCTTTGTGATCACATTGGCTATTACAAACATTTTAATTTTAGGTGATCTGACATTACTTAGCTCTGACTTGCTACAATGGATTTAGAAGGATGGCTGATAAAGCATTAATGCAATTATCTGTTTTCATGAAACAGAAACAGTGAACTTGCTTCTTCATGTGCTGGAATTAAATTCAATGTGATCATAAGAATATGTTAACATAGTAAAACCTCTGAAGAATAATTCAGGCTCTTAGGAGTGAAACACTGAAGGAGACATTTTCAGATGACTGCGTTGACAGGCTCTGATGTTCGATATGTTCGATACAATGAAGAGTGAGTTGGAAAGACCATGAATGTCATTTTTCTAGTTCATTTATTTCCCATCAATAATAAATGGCATCATGTATTCATTTTAAATTCCCTACTGGAGAGACTGGAACATTCATGCCAGAAATGAAAAGTGCATCACAATGACGTCAATATCCAGATGTAGGAATGAGTCAGTTGTATGCTTCTGACCAAGACAGCATCAAGAGGAGTTAAGAAAAAAGGTCCTGATATGATCACAACATTTACATAAGGAGAAGTCACATATGAGTTATGCCATGAGTTTTTCTCCTCTACTGGCCAGTTCAGGTCAGTAAGGGATATGCCTTTTCCGACACCTTTGGATACATGCTAGCCTGTGGCCAGGCTCCTAACACAGGGGTTAGTTAACCTGTTGTGTGCAGATTGACTCCTGTGTTTGTTGTCATGCAGCCTTTTATCCATTCCAGGATAAGATTTTATAAAGTCAAAATAAATTTGCCTGGATCTCAAAGATTTTAAGTGTTGGTCCCCTGACTCTGATTTTGCAAATAGAGACCAGGGGAACACATCACAAACATGAACAGCAAAGCATTAGAGTCAAGCTCCTTTATGCCAAACAAACCATTGAAAGTCTCTCTTGCTCTGCCAAGATGCTCAACAATCAAAGTCATCAAATCACAGTCATAATTTTAAATGATTTGTGATTTATGTAATCACACACAAGTCTATTGAGCACATTAACCTATACTGATATATCTCTCAGAAAAAACCTTTCACTATTGCACTTCTGATTAGTAAATAGCAGACTTCTCTAATTGCTAGAGCAAGAGATCTCAGTCATCATAGCAACAACTCTGCAAGTCAGCAGGCTGTACAGCACAGGAGAAACAAGGCAGGTCAGCAAGACACACACCTGAAACAGCACAGTCTTTTCACAAACTGGACACGTTACACATCCTTATATCACATGCCTCAAAGTTGTTCCTTAGGTGGGGACATCTCACAAGCTTCTGTAAGTTCAGACTTGCCAACTCCCTTGTTTTCACCAAGACTGCTGGCCTTTCTCTGAGGCACTGAGAAAAGCAAAGCAGAGTTATAAACTGAAGTGGGTGTTGTTTAACTGCCTCAAGGATCCATCAGCAGCTGCCAAGGCAATACAAATCCATACTTTGTGCACAGCCACTAAGAGACTTAGTCTGGGCTGCCTAGGACTCAAGGACAAACAGGCACATTAATGGGATGGTGTTACCCATCCTAGCGAACCACCCTTTTTAAGGAGAAAAACTAGCTCCTTGCTCCCTTCCTAGCACTGTGAACTTCTCCCAGTCAACCCATGCTCATACTGGTAACTCCTGGCACACAGGAGTCTCTTTCTATTTGCAAACTCCAAGGCTGAGCCAAAGCTAGCTACTAACATGGCAACTGGTTTGCAAAGTTTCAGCTCTCCTTTGGCTTTAAGTCAAACGTACGCAGAAAATATATGTCACAAATCCCAAAGCTGAAGCACAGACCAATGGTTTCTAGATTTGCGCAAAATTAAAGTCTTGGAAGACTGGATTTTCAAAGGCATTTTGCCAACCAGTACAATATTAAAAGATAGCTATCAGCACCTGAAAGCCCTGGAAGCATCTGGCTTGATGGCTGTCCATATCCATGCACCATGAGATACATTTTCAAACTTAGCCCCTTATACATACAGCTGCCTTTCCAACACTGCAAAATTAAACAGCATCACTGCTGTAGTATAAAACTAATTTAATATTTTGATCATAAAACTATAACGCTGACAAAGACATAAGATTTAAAATTACCTTTTGTATTATTTCAATAGGAGCTTATTATCTAAACGTCAGATGCAATCAATAGCATTACCTTTTGGTATATCCCCGTGTACATGATTTATTTGCATTAATGTTCCATAATTACAGCTGATAAAAAATGACTAATCAACTTCATATTTTGACACTAATTTATCACAGTTAACCATTCTATTCACAACTTGCCCCCTGTTTGCTATTTAACACATTTTAAAAAGTAGTTGAATGATCCTTAAATAAGGCAGTAAAGCACAGTCCTTCATGTAGATTTGTATGTGTATGTATACACCTATACACACATAACAGAACTGACCAATGCTTTCTGTTTGCCCATTAAAATATTTTACAAACTCAAAAAATGGCCAATTTTCAATGCAATTCACAGCAGGCAAAATGATTGAATATTTGACAAGTGACAGAGATTAAGCCAGTTTCTACTTCCTTTCAGCTCATGTCATTTATTTTATTGGATTACAGTTATTAGAAGCTGGGGGAGGAAAGTGGGCAGGAGAAGGGGGATTAGGTTTAGTTGTTCAGTCGACAATATAACTTACTCATTTTGGCATGTACTGCAATGCCTATTTTTACACAGCCCATCGCTCCGCTCTCCCCAAGATGTGCCTTCACCCACACAACACTTGTGCACTGTACAAGTCATATTCCTTATGTAATGGCAACAGTTCGTCTCAGATAAGTAGGCTTGTGCCAGAGCATGTGAAAGCAGGAGCAGCCTTGTAGAAAGGAACCAGCTGGAGGCACTGACATAGGCCACCAGGAGCAGGCTCACTGCAGCTCCTGGCTAGAGGGCTGTTGATGGCTTTAATGTTCCTCAACAAAAGCAAAGGTATAAACAAGAAGCATGGCCAATACAACCTTGAAAGGACAAATCAAAACCAGTCAGTATGGTATGCAAGAATTTACAGCATGAAAAAACTCTTTTGCATTATTCAAAATGGCTAGCAAAGATTTTCAATCAGATTTTCAGTCACAGAATCATAGAATCATTTAGGTTGGAAAAGACCTTTAAGACGATCCAGGCCAACCATTAACCTAACTCTACCAAGTCCACTACTAAACCATGTCCCTAAGCACCACATCTACATGGCTTTTAAACACATCCAGGGGTGGTGCTTCAACCACTTCCCTGGGCAGCCCGTTCCAGTGCCTGACAACCCTTTCAGTAGAAGTAATTTTTCCAAATATCCAGTCTCCCCTGGCACAACTTCAGGCTACATGGAGAACAGACCACTCCCCACCTTGCTACAATCTCCTTTCAGGTGGTTGTAGAGAGTGACAAGGTCTGCCCTGTGCCTTCTTTTCTCCAGGCTAAATAGCTCCAGTTTCCTCAGCCACTTCTCATGAGACTTATGCTCTAAGCCCTTCACCAACTTCATTGTCCTTCTCTGGACCCTCTCCAGCACCTCAATGTCTTTCTTGTATGGAGGTGCCCAGTACTTGAGGAATACAGTACTTGAGGTGTAGCCTCACCAGTGCTGAGTACAGGGGGACAATCACTTCCCTAGTCCTGCTGGCCGCACTATTTCTGATCCAAGGTCATCTAGTTCAACCCCCCTGCAGTCAGTAGGGACATCTCAAACTTGAACAGGTTGCTCAGAGCCCCATCAAGCCTGGCCTTGAATGTCTTCAGGGATGGGGCCTCCACCACCTCTCTAGGCAACCTGTTCCAGTGTTCCACCACCCTCATAGTAAAGAACTTCTTCATATCTATCAAATCTACTCTTCTTTAGCTTAAAATCATTGCCCCTCATCTTATCGCTACAAGCCCTTGTAAACAGTCCCTCCCCAGCTTTCTTGTAGGCCCCTTTCAGGTACCAGAAGGCCTCTATAAGGTCTCCTTGGAGCCTTCTCTTCTCCAGGCCAAACAACCCCAACTCTCTCAGCCTGTCTTCACACAAGAGGTGCTCTAGCCCTCTGATCATTTTTGTTGCCCTCCTCTGGACCAGGTCCATCAGGTCCATGTCCCTCTTGTACTGGGGCCTCCAGAGCTGGATGCAGTACTTCAGGTGAGGTCTCACCTGAGCAGACTAGAGGGGTAGAATCACCTCTCTTGCCCTGCTGGCCATGCCTCTTTTGATGCAGCCCAGGATGCGACTGGCCTTCTGAACTGCAAGTACACATTGTTGTCTCATGTCCAGCTTTTCATCCACCAGTAGTCCCAAGTCCTTTTCCTCAGAGCTGCTCTCTATCACATCATCCCCCAGCCTGTGTTGATAGCAAGGATTGTCCCAACTCAGGTGCAGAACCTTGCACTTGGCCTTGCTGAACCTCATGAGGTTCCCCTTCTCAAGCTTGTCCAGGTCCCTCTGGATGGCATCCTATCCCTCTAGCATGTCAACTGCACCACTCAGCTTGGTGTTGTCTGCAAACATGCTGAGGGTGCATTCAATCCCACTGTCTATGTCACTGATGAAGATATTAAACAGCATTGGTCCCAGTATGGACCCCTGAGGGACACCACTGGTCACCTATCTCCATCTGGACATCGATCCATTTACCACTACCCTCTGGGTGCGACTATCCAGCCAATTCATTATCCATCAAACACTGAATCCATATCTCTCCAGTTTAGAGAGAAGGATGTTGTAGGGGACTGTGAAAAGGCCTTGCAGAAGTTCAGATAGATGACATCCATTGCTCTTCCCTTGTCCAGTGATGTAGTCACTCCATTGTAGAAGGTCACTAGGCAGGACTTGCCCTTAGTAAAGCCATGTTGGCTGTCTCGAATAATCTCCCTGTCCACCCTGTCGTCCATGTGCCTCCATGTCCATATTTCAAGCTTCAGCCAGTTACACAGCTTGCTCTCTCACCATATTTAAACATGGATCAATTTACAAGAGAAATGAAAACTAAAGTCAAACCAGTTTTTAGTGAGTTTTTTTTCAAAACTATATTCTGTTATTGCTCATCTGAAAATTCTAAATAGGAAGTTAAAATGAGCTCAAGAAATCATTTTACATGGTGAAACTATGCTCAAGTACATATATTTCATGAAACCATTTAAAATACATGTTTTTTTCTTTCTTGTACTTTATTTCACAATCGTGATTACTCCTCTTTCAAAATATTCATAAACACCATTCTAGATATTTTAAGCACTTCATACTCAAAATGTAAGAGATTAAAATTACCTATATTTGCCTTTATGTATTACTGATACAAGAAACAGAAGGAAAAAAACCTCCTGCATGTCAGTATAGAAAAATACAGAAATATATTAACCACCAAACTTACATATCCTATAAAAGAGCAAAGAGACCTTGAAGGCTGTAAGATGACTATTGTCCCATTCCTCCAGGCATACACTGTAACCTGTTACCTTGCTCTACTGACTACTCACCAGCTCAACACCAACTCACTAACTTCTCTGAACAAGTCCATGACATGGCTTCAAAAAAAATTACATAGAGCAGATGAAATGCATCATGTTGTCCACAATTACTTCGCAAATTACTGTCAACCAAATACATTTCAGAGAAAGGTCAGTTAAACATGCTAAAATGTCATTATTAACTGATACAATAATGTAGATGACAAGCACAACAGTCAGCTTTTTAGATACCATGCAAGGAAAACAGCATGCTTTTCTGTGCTATCCAGAGAAACAAATGCATACAAATAACTAATAATAGTAAAGCAGAGTCATTGAGTAATTCAAAAGATATAGTGGCTCTCCCTCCTACAGAGATTAAAATTGTATAACAAAAATAAGATAGTAACAAGCTAATTCCATTGTTATCATTATTATCAGCCTGTACAGTTTATGTAAATATTAACAAGGGTTGTCAAGACAGTTAGATGATAAAGCATATGCAGTAGACAGATTGGTTCAGTTTAGCCTCTGAATTTACATTTTAGCTAAAGAGAACGATTTAAATATGTATTTAATTTGAATTAAAAATACAAAAGGATTTTCATGAAAAGAGCTTGTTCCCTATAGAACTACAGAAAAAGCTATCATCAAAATAGAGTTAATTTAGCAGATTTCTTTCTAAAAAGACAGGAGAAGTATGATATGAAAGTGAATGAGCCTGGCAAACACATCTACTTTATGCTATGCTTTTGCCAGGGCCATGGACAGTCTCTGACACATCTTGCTTTGGTGATTACCCATGTGTGAAGACCTTGTGTGGTCCTCAACCTCATCCCTCCACAGAGTAAAGCTGCACATGAGATGGGGTGCCGCCTGCTCCTCCAAGCCCTCAGGTGAAGGGGCTCACTGTGGGACAGCACGAATGGAGTAAATCAGCTTCATACAATGGACCATCAGCTCCAAAAAAACCAACTCCAAATTTACAGTGGCACAAGCAAATTGGGTTTTTAAGGTTCTGGATGGTGCCAGCATTGGCAGAGAGATCTGTTGTAAGAGACCTTTTGTCAAACAAGCTGGAAGTCAGGCTCTCTCTTTTTTTGCCTTGTGAGGAGCCTGCTCTTCAGAGACTGGAGGGGAACAAGGATAGGGAAGAGAGGACCAGTGGCACACAGCCCTGCCTGCCTTCAGGCCATGGGGGTGAGCGCCATCAAAGGTCCCCCGTGACAGCTGGCATGGCATGACCCTTTAGAAACAACCCATAGCGCCAGTGAGGCCTGCAGACTATAAAAGCTATTGTTTTTGTAGGTTTTTATTTAAGCTCAACAATTCAGTAAGGTAAAATGCCATCTTATTTTCTTCAGGTCTGTGGAACAGTATGAATATCTTCTAGGGCTTTTTTCCATCTCTGTAGAAACAATAACTTCTATAAAGTCAAGACACAATTTTCATAATGTAAGCTCTAATTAGACACCAATATTGTTGTTTCCAGAACAGACAGCTATTGTCAGCAAAGCAATGCTGTGCATCTGGAACACTTTAATATCTTATTTGAATACTGTTTTAGTTTTAGAAAAATACAAACTTAAGTTCAATTCTATGGATATAGAAAATCTGGCTGCTTCAGGCAAACAGAAAAGCTGAAATGTTTTGTCATTTCATTTGAACACTCTTGGAATAATATTGGTGTTACCTCCATACACAAAGCACACTGCAGAATATGATAGGAAGGTAAACTATGAAAACAGAAAAAATATTACCTCAAAATTAAATCAATGACTTCAGCAGTGCTAATTATGATCTCATTTAAAGAAATCATTTGGTCAGCCAGAAGAAAAGATCAATTGGAAGGGAAATAACCAACAAACTCTGGCAATAGTAAAAATGGAAACACCTAAAAAACTGCAAGGCATTTTCATGATGCCTTAGGAAAGTACCAGACAACTGACTGAGCTGTTCTTCAGGACATGTTATACCCAGTGGCACATTATGTCCGCAACCAAATCCTGCAACCCTATGCAGTTGCTTTGGCAGATCATATAGCAAAGTTTTCAAACATCTTTAATTTCTGCTACTACAACCACATGCGCCTGTGTTGCTCTCCTTCATGACTAGGAGTGTAGACAGGATTTCTGAAGGCATGTGGATGGATGCAAAAACTCAGCTGGAAATTCTGAAGAGAGAAATGGAAGCCAATCTCATCTGCAGCAGCACTGTCCTATGGTCATATGCAATTGCTGCCGCATTGAAGTTCCTGTGTCCATAAAGTGGCTACAGCCATTTTCCTACAGCTGCAAGTCTTCATAGTGTGCGTAATATCAAAGTATTAAATTCTTTTTCTTACTGTAAATGCATATAAGAATACAAAAAAATGGATTATGTATGCTGGCATACACACACAGGTCATAAAAGCACCAAATCCAGTAAATTGCTGTCAACATTTTGCCAAGCAAAAATGAAGTACACCATCACTTCCAGAAAAACAAATCCACTAGTTCTTGAAAGTCAACATTGTATTTGTATAAAAAGTTATCTAAATATTACTTTCTACAGCCAGCATGAATTTGAGGAAAAGAAGTATGAATTTTAATTACTATGCTATTGAGAGATACTTAGCAGTAATTTAAGTTTTCTACATGTTTGCTTAAAGGTTTTACACAATTGCAAAAGAAGTACTCCATTACAATTTATTGCTGTGTCCTGAACTGAAAGCATACCTTTTGCAGAGTTTCCCTGCTCCAAATATTTACTTGTTTGAAATGCAAGATATTAAATGACTAACTTGTTAGTAGCCATAGGAATAGGGAAAAAATACAAAAAAATGAAAAATGCCCCACTATGTGCATTTCAGGGCTAAGAAGGGGAAAGTGATCTTAAAAAAGAACCTATTGCAGAGTAAAGCTCACTCACAGAATCACAGAATCACAGAATCACAGAATCACAGAATCACAGAATCACAGAAT
>JAVFHW010055195.1:0-10966 GCA_032159205.1 Eurystomus glaucurus suahelicus | reverse complement strand
AGGTATGTGTTATTTTTAATAAAGGCGCTGAAGAATTGAAAGAAATTCTTTTCGAACGTGTCTGGCGTTTAAAAATAGATTATGAATGAACCTATTTATCCCTCTGGAATAGACGCGTTTAGGGGATTCTGGGGCTGAAAGGGAGGTTATGTGCATCTGCGTGTTTACACAGCCTTGCTTTGGCCTTAGTTTGTTAAGAGAGAAATAATTACTGCGTTACACCGAAACCCATTTCTTCAGGCTCTTCAGAGTTTGGGTCCTCAGAGCAGAGCTGCTCAGAAGTTTCTGTAGCTGGTGCGTGGGTGTGTTAGAGCTTGAGAACTGGTTATGACTTTGTTTCTTTGACCTTGTGGTTCGGATTTAACTTTCAAGTTGAATTTCCCATAGTTCCTGGCTGCCGCTAGACCTCCTTGTGCGTGTTTTGACAGATTTCAAAACCACATTGAGAACGAACTTTAACAGAGATTTATTTTATTTTCTTTTTAACCAAATAAGCAAGAGGGATTGGTGTTGGTTAACAAGGTATTTAGTGGTTGTGTTGGGCAATTTTAGAATTCTGAAGCTGAAATTTAGAAGTGGGTGAATTTATAGAGGGCAAGCATTTGGCTACTGTGATTATTTAAAAATGAAGGTAATATAACTTTGGAGGAGGGACGTAACATTCATAGCCATATTTATCCAGTTATGGTAACTAAGACCCTCAGAAAAGAGAATGCCATTAATGCTGTGCTACAGTGCATTATTAATGCTGTGTTCTATGTCATCTGTGCTTCAGGAAAAATGTTTTCTAACAGATTTTTACCTTGTTATTTAGGTAGAACTGTTTGAAAAGTGGGGGATTTTCTTCTGTCATTTCACGGCCCTAAGAAGTTCTATTACTGCTGTTACTCTAAAACAGCTATTTTTGCCTTCAATTACAAGAGAAAAATAAGTTTTAATGAAGTTTGGTCATACTTTTTTGGATCTCATTCAGCCTGTTCTTACTCCAGTAAGGTAATCTCATGCAGATTTCTGACACAATTTTTCACTGATACTCCTTTCAGCCCTTTGAATTTGAAAATTACCAGATCCGGCAATGCCCCTGGAGAAATTTGTCAAAAGAGCTAATTTGTTTGCAGAAGATACAATGGGGACATTTTGAAGGATGGTCTTCTTCCTTGCACTTTCCAAATTAAAACGCTTATCACAACCCCTTCTAGAAGGAAAACTTTGAAAACTGACTTTAATGGAATCTGACTTGAGTGAGTCTTGGCAAGTCAATCACAAATAGCCAAGGCAACTAGTCTGATACAGGTTATAAAATCTCACAGCAGTTTGCTTGTCACTTGAAATTTCTCAAAATAATCAAGTTTGTTTTCATGACATGTTTTTCATCTTGTACAATACATAGCTCTTTTTACCTTTTCTTTTAGAAAGGGCTAAATTTGTAGTCTTTAAGGTGTTTTGTTATTCACGTGTGACTCTTTGGGCAGATACCAGCTTTTGAGGTGCCCGAGTTACTGGAAGAGGGAGTGTAAGTTTCAGTGTTTCTCACTTCTACAGCCCAGGAGATGAGACACCCTGTAGACCGCTTGGTCTGCAGCCTGACAGAGGAGCCTTTGGGTGTTAGCTTGCAAGCACTGCAGGTTAAACATGGGTTCAACGGGTTAGGACTTCAGCCCTTCACCCCATCCTTTCATAAGTTGCTGGTAAATTACACATAAAGCAGCTCCACAGCTTCCGTGTTACTGGGACTTGAAACTAGTGGCGTTTTTTACTGTAGCAGACAAGGCTGCAACTCTGGCAGTGGAGGAGCTGCTCCTTATCTTGCCCGAATTGAATTAATCGGATTTGTGAGTCAACACCCAAAGCCCTGTTGAAATCAAGGGACAGGGTGTGGTCCCACAGAAAACTGGTCTATCGAATGGATTTATCTCCTTGCTGTTTGAGCAGCAATACTCTTCCCCCTCCTACCCCAACCTGTTCCTTTTGTTCCTTCCCTATCCTTCTTCCCGGTCTTGCCCCAGATGATGCAGACCCACCTCACACTATGTCTGGTCCTCACCTTGCCTTTCTGTACACAAGTTAAACTCTCTAACCCTTCAGGAAACGGCGGATTTTTTTTTTTTCTGGGCCAGTTCTCTGTTGTATTAGCGAGCTCATTTGACTTCTGTGACACCCAGGTGAGACCCAGAGCCAGGACAAGGCAAGCATCTGCAGCAGGACAGGAGGAGAAATGAAAAAACTCCCTGTTGGTGGCAGTGAGCTGGTAGACACTGTCTGTTTGTGAAATCTCCCTGTCAGACTGCCCTGAGCAGCACAGAGGCCTGAAGCTTGACATGAGAAGGATTTAACAGATTTCAGTAATAATAGTGCTTGAAGCAGGAACAAGATCTTTTTGGCCTCACAGAGGAGACCAGACAAAACTTGAGTGTCCCAGAGTGACAAAAGCTTTGAAGTGTCTGATGGAATGGGTCCTGTGCTCCTTCCTCCTCCTTGGGGCACCTGCAGCTTCCTCTTTGCTGCTCCTGGCACTGGGCAAGCTTGTTGAAGGCGCTAATGCCCTAGAAAACTGTTCAGCTTTGGCAAGGTCATTCTCTGCTGATTTAGCAAGATGTGTTGGCTTCTGGGACTTGAACAGCAGAAGCAGCAGGTGCAAGGGAGCAGGCGGGACCTTGTGACTGGGATTGAGCAGGGAGCTGGGTGATCCTTCTGTTGGTGACAGCACATGGCTAGATTGGTTCAGGCATCTCCATCTTGTGAGCTCCCTCTGTGTTCGTAGCAGTGATGTGCCTCTCACCCAACTTCCCATTCGGATGCTGAGCATCAGGAAGAGCCAGAAAAAAATGCCAATATGCTGCACTCCACAGCAGTGCCCTCTGAGGTCCCGGGGGCAGAAAGCAACTGTGAGCCATGTGGGTGATACAAGAGCTGCGTCGTCCTACCAACGTCTGGGCTAAAACAATTGCGATCACCCCCCACACACATACTTACTTTATTTAAAAGCTCAAGGTACCAGTTTTAATACAAGTTTCTTTTTGCGGCCCTGCTGAGACAGCAGAGCTGTGTTGGAACAGCTACCTGAAACAGCATAGGGAAACTTCTGAAGAGAGAATCTGCAAAAATACTGGCATGCTAATAAGCTATTCTTGCAGCAAAATCTAGCTTTTGTCAAGATAATCTTTTATGGGAATTAATGGCTTTAAAATGTCGTGTGGTGAATTCCTGGCTTGGTCCCGTGTGAGGGCCCTTACTCAAGAGCAATGAGTCGTTCAAATGGTGTTTTCAGGATGGTTCCCATTTCTGAGTAGTAACTTGATTATGCTACCTGCATTGTAATGAGAGCAAGTGTCTGCTAGACAGTAAATATTTGGAACTGTCTCTTCTAAAGAGGTTACCAGCTGAGATGTCAGAGTGTCTTATTGTCTGAGCGCCTGACAAATAACAGCTGGGACAGACTTACATCTGCTGTTTAAACAACTGTGTTCTGGTGAGGGAGCTGAGTCAGACTGAAAATACTGCATTAGCAATGGATAAAATTAAGCTTAATCAGGTACCCAAGCAAAGTCCTTAGACTGTGTGTCTAAGAGCCCCACTTTAAGGCATTTGGTCTAAATGATGAGACTGCAGGATTCTCCTGATTCAACAAGGTCTGATTCCATTTAAGTACTTCCCTTCCAAATGGGAAGGAAGAGACTGATGTATTTTGGTGGTAAGGTTTGGAGGACTGCCCGTGCCCCTAGGGTGGCTGGGGAGAAAGCATTAAAATGCTTAATTGGAAAAACGCACAATGGAAATTGGTGTCATGGATCCACCAAAAGCGTGAAATAACCCCCTAATCGAATGGGAGATAAGGGGGATGTGGTAGAGGGAGTGTCCAGGCACTTAGAAAGCTAAGGCAATTAGCTTGTGTTTGATGTGATAGAGGCTAAAGAGATGCAGAGAGGAGTGGTGGGTCTTTGAAAGTCCTTCTGGCTGGCAATGCAAGCCGTAGTTGTTACTGAAAGGGGAGTAACTTGCTTTGTGCGCAGTCGTTGTTCTCACTGATCCTTAGTATCTGTATGAGTTGTACCTGTGTGAGTGCTGAGGTAAGATGGTGTCTGAGCTATGCAGAAAGAGCTGAAAGATCTGAGACCTGGGAAGTACCTCAGGTTGGATCAAGCTTAAGATGTGGACCCTTCACAGTTTGCAAAAAAAGAAATCACAGATTATTTGGGAGCAAAAACTGTTGGTTTTAACCATGTGGATTTTGAGGGTAATCCATAAGGAGGTGTCACAATGAAGTCAGGCTGAGAGTTAGGACAGAAGAGGATAGATAGGAGGGAATGAAATGTTAGGAGAAGGCACTTGCCTTTGTCTGCAGGAGATGTTTCCCAGAAATAAGATACTGAAATTAAGTATGCTGTTATGTGCCTTACAAAGTAGGGGCCTTATGTTTTCTCCACCTGGAATTTGCAATGTCCCATGAACCTCCTAATGCAAAACAAGACAAACTGCTGTGAACAAAGAGTTGGAACGAGTTTTTTTCCAGTGCTGGTGTTTGAAGATCCTTTTAATGAAGCAGCGTGTGTTAAGAGCAGACTCCCTGAGCAGACCAACAGCACTGCAAACTTTCCCAAACTTTCAAAGTCAAACTTCAGGAAAAATATTACAGACTGTTATGTTAGTTTGCTCAGTTGTTCAGACAGCTGGATCTGGCTATTTTAGTAATCTTATGTAGAATCAGTGTAGCAGGATTAACAGAATGAGGCAAAATTAACTCTGGTGTGTTTGGGCCTGGTGCGAGGAATCCCTGGAATGATTTGGGTCTGGTACAAGGAATGTTGGGAATGGTGGTGATTGCTGGTGGGGGGAAGAAGCTGGATGCAGTTAGCCCCTCCAGAGTAGTGCATGAATGAAGCATGTGCTAATGTACAGTGAGAGATCATGGACCTGCTGTTCATCCATAGGTCATGTAATTCTTTGTGTTCGTTTTCTTTGTATGTTTTAAATTTTGTATGCATTTAATGGAGCCCAACAGTTGGACCTAACACTGTGTGAAATGGAGCAGAAGCTGCTGTTGGTTAGAGTGACGCGGGCAGCAAGCCTTATGCATTTTAGTTTCACTAGCTGTGTGCCTGCTTTTTGCTTACACCTTTGTGGTGGATGTGAGGGAATTCTTTAAAAAAGATGTGCGTGATATATGGTAGTGGCATGACAGAAGCTGAAGTGTTGCTTCACTGATGGCCCTTTGTTTTGGGAATGAAGAAGCTGAAGGATCAGTGAACTGGATAACGCGTTCTTTGGTTTCTCTTGCATTTATGAGACAACACATTCATAAATAATAATCAAAGGAGAGTGATGTGTGTCACAGAACCCTGATAAATGTTGATAAACCTGCCAACTGTAATGTCTCATTACCTGTAGATAAATACACAGAGCTGAATAATGAGATTCGTAATACCATTAATTTTGTCTTTAGTGTTTTTCACCCATCTCTCTAAACTTTAGCTTTATATTTGTCTAAGGTTTACAACTATTCTCAATGGAATCAAGACCACAGCTCACTAAATTAGACATAATTGGACTAAACTGCAGTTTAGATCCCTTCAGAGAAATGAAGCAGTTAATGTGAGTGAAAATTGAAATTAGTTTCTTTTGAGGACTAATGCAGTGGGACAGACTTCACTGACCCTCATAAAGAGCCTGAACAATTTTTCTCAGAACAGAAAACTTTTTTTCCTTAAATTAATGATACTCTTGAGTCTTCCTTCCCATTACAACCCCTCCAGAGATTTAGGTTTTTCTTCTCCTTTGCATGCATTTTAATTTGAAAAAAAAAACCTACTGTTGTATTGGTTTTAATTATTCAATCATTTAAAGCAGAGCCCTTGATTTGAAAGTTTAAATTTGCCCTCCTATGGCCAACAATCATGTCAAACTCCTTCCCAAGAGATGGGGGTAAAAAGGTCTCAGTTCCCTGGCAGGGTAGGGTTATACTGCAGGTCTGGTCAAACTTGAAAATACCAAGGTTTTTAATGTATTGTCATTTTTTACTCAGTTGCAACTGCTGGGTCCTGCTTTCAAAACAGAATTTATGTACAGGGTATACTAGCTGGCAGTAAAAACTGCTTATAGTCTTACATTTGGTAATGTTTTTATATTTAATTCTGTTCTTCATACTGGAAGGTATCACAACATTTTACACATCCAAGGGGTTATCTGCTGGATTCAGTGACTTCTGAATTTTGGTGTCAAATCATTGGGATGATATATAGTCACTGTTTTCCTAAATGCATCATGACTGTAGAATAAATGCAGAGCTGGGGGAACATTTAAGTGTTGCCATAGTTAATATTTTGTCATAACACTCAGGGCTCAATTGAAAAATGAGACAAGTTGTACTGCCTTGGGATACCAAATTGCTTTGTACCCTGGTTCCTTGCAGAGTCCAGAGGTCCTTATTAGGCACTTGGGCATATGGTAGACGTTTATGTGTCTGTACCTGTATGGACTATACCTATGACTCTAGCTTTAACATGGTTCACTGACAGGGGGGAGGTTTGGAAAGGCAGACAAGGAAATCTTTGAATAAACTGAGGAGTGCTAAGATATTCAGTGCTGTTGTTTCTCTTGTGACTTCAAAGAATTGTTGGTGCTAATTCTGAGGGTGTGATCTTGCAATAACCATCCATGCATTTACCTTCAGATAGCAAAATGCCTTTAGAGCCAGTTTTGTTCTTGTGTTTGTAGGACTAGCAGTTGTCTTACAAGAATGAATGAGTAAAATTGATTATTTTAAAAAAAGTCCTTTAATAAATTTGTATTGAAGAATCTCAAAGCTGTTTAAGAACTAGGTTGTTATTTTCTATGTCTACGTGTTGCTAGTCTTTAATCAGTTACTGCCTTTCAGTTAATGCTGTGTGCAACTGCAGAAGAGCTTCCCAGAGTTTACATGCTTTTGTTCCGTGGTGTGGCATTTTTATTCCTCCTGAGTTCCTGTGTTTTAGATTTATGAGAAGGATGATGTGAGAAGCGGGAATGTAATCTGAGTGTTGAGCCATTCCGTATTTCTTCTATTTAATATCTGGTCTCAGCATGTGAAAAGTCTGAAGCCAAATTATTCCATCTGTGGTATTGGCAGTAGAGCAGAATGGGGTCCTTTTTCGTGAGTTGGATTATGTGGCTGTGAAAGGCAGCTTTGAGGAGTGCAGCCACACCAGGTGGAAACAATTTGGCTTAATTAAGGGCTTCTGAACTGAAAATTGGGAACCTGAACGCATACTTGGTTGCCTGTGGAAGCAGGGGTATGGCACTTCTCTTGGATCGGGTTGAATGATAAGAGGAAAGCCGTCTGCCCGGCCACTCTATATGCTGATTTGGAATTCCACTGCAGCAGGCTAGTTGCTAATAAAAATAAATAATTGGATCTCCCCATTCAGTAGCTTGTTTTAGTGGGTTTTGAAAGAGAATCATCAGGAATGTGGCATCTTTCTGATCCCAGTTTGGTGCTTCAAGTGTTTGGATGTTACATTACACTGAAAGATGGGATGTATCTGTGGTTCCTTCACTTAATTAACAGGGCTTCAATGGCAGTATTTTGGGAGTACAGCTGAGTAATAGGAAAATGATATGTAATTAAGGTTTGCTGTTCTACCAGAGGAACTTCAAACCTACACTTCAGGAATAGAGGTTTAAGATGCGGTTAATTAGTAGAAATGACTTCTGTTGGAAGGTAATACAATTGGTTGGAAAGCTAGTTAATTAAACAATTAAAGGGTAAGGAAGTATTTTTTAATGACCAGAACACATTTCATACTTTTCAAATAAAAATATGCTTCCAAAAGGATCTTCCTTGTTATATAGCAAGCAGGTGCAAATTCTGTAAATAATTTAAATGTATCAAATGCAGAAGCTGAAGAAGTGATTACTTTTTTTTACACGTATTAGGAAATCTAAAAAAAAATTTCAAATATTGTAGTGCAAAGTCCCAAAGAATTGCAAAGCTTTTCCTCTCTGTAAGAATAATCTCTGCCTGATAACTGAAGCCCAAAAATTCTTCTTTTAATCCCCGTTTCACTAGATTTCCTCATGGGATTTATATACATATATTGTGCTTTCTGTCCTGAATAGTTCAGTTTCTTTGTAGTTGTATTGTTTATGATAAGATAAGCACATCAGCAGAGGAGTGATACCAAAGGCTGTAATGTAGGCAGGATTCATGCATGTATCAGAGCAATTGTGCCAGACATTTTGAAAAATGAAAGTATCTTTCCATCAGCTGGATGCATGTTATCCTGGAGTTTTCCTTCATGCTAGAAACAATTTCTACACAGGGCTGTAGGCCAATGTCTGTAAGACTTGCTTCTTCCATATATTTCATGCAAGAGAACAGTAAAATAAAGTCCCAGATTGTGTCTTGTTTTTTCTTTCTTGTGGAAGTACTTTGATTTATTAAAGTTATTAACTTTGAAAAAAGGGGAATACTGCACAGAAGTATTTATTTCCCCAAATGCATGTATATATGCAAAATGAGAATGAAAGAATATTCTGTGGGGGGAAAAAAAACCTGTCCTAATACTGATATTCCTTTTTTTATTTTCTTTCTTTCTCCTTCCCTACCATCCTTCAACCAATACTTGACTATGCAGGTTTTAGATGCAAGTTTACCAGTACCTGATGTTAAGGAAGACAATTTGGAGCATGATGCCCCATCACAGGAACCACAGCAGCCAGGAGCTGTTACAGCACCTCTGGAGCTGGATGGGCAGCAGCCAGAGGTGGCTTCATCCCTCCAAGAACCACCTGGAGAGCGAGCAGAGGCTGCTGAAACAAATGGTAAGTAAAACCCCATGATTGATGGCCACATTGTAGAGGTCTAGATGCTAAATGGAGAAGTTGAAATGGGGCTCAACTAGCCCCCTGTTCTAATGAAAATATAGTTAGTTCCTCTAGTGATCTCTTGGTTTCTCATGTGCTTCTTCTAGGGCATTGTTTTGCCAGGACACGTTTTCTCTATGGGAGAGTTAGATAACAAATGGATTCTGGATTGAAGCTGTCGGTGGTAGGGGATGCTGCCCATTCCCCCTTAGGATCCTCTGCTCTCAGCGCAACCTGCGGTGCCTCTGCTTGCCCGCTGCCAATCTCTCAACCATTCACCTGAAGTCACAGCTCAGTTTCCACTTCATATATTAGGATTTACTGCTGCATACGCTTGTCTCTTTTGTTGTAGGGCAAAAGTCCTTTTATGTTCATTTATTAGTGATATTAATGATAAAAAACTATTTTGAACTCGCAGGAAGGGACAGGCTGCTGATCTGAGGAATCCGCTTTGGCGATCTGCTGCACGCCGACCTTCGTTGGCAGGGGTGGCAAGAGAGAGGGATAGTTTTCAGTCAGGGCAGGCAACTAATGCTGGCGTGAGAGAGCAGGGGAGGAATGGGGAAAGGGCAGGATGAAGCACATTCTTCAGTGTCAGCCTGTAGAGCAGCTTAAGGCATCTGCGTAGCCCTTAGTGTAATTTGGGGTTTGAGTTCTAGTAAAGGCAATTCTTTGCCATGTATTCAGATTAATTACCATAACACTATTATCCCAATAGAAGGCTGCCATATGTTATGCTGAGCTTTTGTGCTTTTTTTTTTTTTTTTTTTAAAAATATTGGTAGGGGCTTTTGGCACTGTAAAAATGGGATGCAACAGGTTTTCTTTCACTCATTATAAACACCACTTCTCCTTAAAACTTTACTCTTAAGTGGATAGGAATGGAGAGGGTATACTCATTAGAGTCGTGAGGAAAGAGAAAATACCTGATTATTTGAAGTAGTGTCAGAGTATTTTGTGTGGCTGTTAATCTTCTGGATCAAGTAACAGAGAAGGTTTTAAAATGGCATAAATTTCAAGTTAAAAGTCAAAAGATTTTTAGCTCTTGTTGAATACTTCTGGGTTGTAGTTTCAGTTGTAGAGAAATGGTGTTCTTAGGATGTGTGATGATGAAAAGGTGAGAGACTCCCTTTGAATGCATTTCCCTTTGGTGAGTGTGACCAAATGCATGATGGGTTGTGGACGTAGGAAGCATTAGGAATTTGTATGTGAGTAATTGCCTGAAAAGTCTTTGCTGTCTGTGGTTATAATCTCCATGTGATTGTGTGATGTTGCTGTTTTAATCAGGATTTATTTCGTTTGTCAGTGGAACCAAGCCTACATGGTAGCATAATCTATATGAAAGTGGAAACAATTTTGCAAGTTTGCTCTCAGAGTAAAAAAGCCCTTTGTGGAGGCAGTGCAGCATTTTCAGGTCAGAACAGCTGAAAATTACATCATCCATAGAATCAAATAAAACCTATCTGGTCAAACATTGAAAAGATAGTTGTTCAAGTGAATACATTCAGATATTTGTAACTGTTCATATGCACCCCAGTGGACCTTATAGAGGCTGGTCCATGTCTTTAGGCAGGTGAATAAAGGTGGGGAAGAGGTATCTCTTAAATGTTCCATGCAGAGAAATATCTCCACATAGAGAAATTTATCATTTTAGTTCTACGCTTCTTCATGTTTCCTACTCATTCCTTATCTCGTCATTTGCAAAGTCTATAAAATCAGAAATAAAGCATCATGGCACAGGTAATTGGCTACAGTAAAGGAATGTTTATGATCGAGGGGTTTTTGGGTTGGTTGGTTTGTTCTTGTTGTCATTATTTGATCTCACATTCAGAAGACCATTTGAGAGATGATCCAGACTCAAAGTTGCCACTATCAGATTGAGTTAACTGGGAAGTCTGGTAACTTAGCTGGGAAGTTGGTGCTGACGGTCAGAGCCATAGACAAAGGCTGTGAGTGGCTGGCCAGAGTATCTGTGTATCATAAGAATGTTCACAGAATCACAGAATTGTTATGGTTGGAAAGGACCTCCAGGGTCATCAAGTCCAACCTACTCCTAACATCACTCTAACCACTACACCAAATCCTCTCTAACCACTACACCGTATCCTCAAGCGCCGCATCTATTCGTT